>JBBJLR010086809.1:0-10480 GCA_037577145.1 Brachypetersius gabonensis | reverse complement strand
TGTATGAAATGTTTGGATATATAATTTAAAAATAGTAGAATAATTACTATATATTTAGGGTGGCTTGGGATCATTTTGGGGGGGGGGGGCGTGCTCAGACCTTCGGCAGAATTCAGATGAGCCATTTTAATTTAGATTAATATAGATTTAAAAAATGTATCTATGCTTACCCCTAATAATTATTTAATTCATTTCCGTTTTATTTATCTAGAGCTTTTTACAACAGATGTCAGGAAGCAGCTTAGAGCCCCTAGTGATCAAGTCAATGGCAGCAGTGGTGAGGAGATCTCTCTAAAACTCTAGAGGATGCAAGACTAAAAAGGTGAACCCATCCTCCTCTGGTCGACCCTGTGTGAGAGAGAAAGAGAGTCTCTATGGAGATAACTAAAAAAAGAACACCTTGTGTACCATTTGAATCACTGCAGAACAATTGATAGACTATGGCTAACATATTAGGTAAAGCTAAGAGTCATTACAAGTAGATTTTGTTGGAGTAGTTTTAACAGGGTCTCTTAACAGCAACAGGGACATCAAGCTCCACCAGAGCTTTGAACAGCAGTTGCCCTTTGATGGGGTAGGAGAACGTGGGGACTCGATTGCAGCTGAACCAGTCAAGGACACTTTGGCAAGGGACCCCAGCGACTGCAGATCTGGGGCGAGGTGACCTGAAACACCAGTGGTGGTCAGTAGGCAATTCCAGCAATTCCCCTAAGAGAAGATGGTCCAAAAAATATGGGATACAAACAGAAAACAGATTAGTTCGGTTTACAGGGTATAATTTATAACTAAAATGTGCAAGTTGTGACTTCAGAATACCATGCTATAGCAGCCTAGGAGAGTTGAGGGGTATGAGAGCACTGTGAGACATTGGAACACCCCCCCCCCTCCCCCCCTCCACCCTCAACAAAACAAAGTGAATGTGAGAAGTGGTGGGACGATAGCACCAGTATCCCAGTTTACCAGAAATTTCTGAGTCCATCAGCTCTACAACCTTCATCTATCAGGAAAACAAGCTCTGCCTAGACTGAGACTTCAAGAGTCTTAAATGTTATTCGGATAGGTATTCCAGAGCAAGGGGGCTTTATATGGTAAGACTCTTCCCTCTCTGTAGCTTTCATTATTCTGGGCCAGCCCCCACTAAGTGATTGTAGATGTTGGGTCAAGAGACAAGTTCACTGAGGTATTCGGGGGCAAGGCCTTTCATGGCTTTAATTGTAGAATTTTATAATCAGTATGAAATTTCATTGGAAGCCGGTGAAGTCATGACTAATGTGGTTGAATTTTCTGGTTCTAGAGAGGACTAACTGCCACATTCTGGACTCTCTGAAACTTATTAGCACACAGTGTGAACTTTCACCACACACTGTTCTCACACAGAGTGAAAAGTGAAAGTGACAATCTGGTCATACGTGAACACACCACAGCACAAAATACTTCCTCTGCATTGAACCCATTCACCAAGTGAAGCAGGGGGCAGCCATGAACACGGCGCCCGGGGAGCAGTGTGTGGGGACAGTACCTTGCTCAGGGTACCTCCGAGGTGCCTACCGGTCTTGGGAATCGAACACAGCCTTTCTGATCACAGGGCAAGTGCCTTAACCACTAGACTACCAGGTGCCCCTGACTGTAGTAGGGGCTGTAGTACTAGGGCTGTTTCGGTGGAGTGATCAGGACGGAACCCAGGTTTCAGATTTGAGATTTGCGCAATATGGAAAAGATTTCTCTAAAACCTTTGATAGAAATGGAAGATTAAGAGCTCACATGAATCAAGATTTGGTTTGTTTAGCAGAAGCTTAATAACGACTACTTTAAATACTTTTGGTAAACAACCAGTGGAGTTTATTACTGATGGAAGAGGTCAAATTATTAAAAAGACTTTTTTAACTGTACAGGTAGAACATTTGGATGAGAGAATAATCATAGTGAGTTCTGCTGGCTGAAATACACCAGATACTCTACTACAGTCAAACAGAGAGACCTGTAGTCTCTTAGCTCTCTTTCCAGACAGAGAAGAAAGATTAGTCTTCAAAGATTTTGGTCTTTAAGGTGCAAGGTTACATTTTAGAGGTGCAACGTTATCTAATGTGGAAGAGAGGTCTCTAACCATACATTTGGGTTATCTATGTCTGCTGGAACAGATGGTGCTGATACATTTTCAGTAAAACTAAGAGCGGTGGCGGATGTTATTGTGCGACTAATACAAAAACGAGGGATGTGCTCACATTATGGTTAAGATGTGTGATGAGTGATCTGAGATTGCTATGGCCTGTGGAAGGTATGTTATCCACATAAACACCAAGAGTCAAGATTAAATCAAAAGTGTGACCACCGATCCTGTTACATTTTGAGTAAATTCTGCACTACTTAGAATTGCAAATGCAGGGTTCAGTGGATTGGGTTCTTTTTCAAAGTGTATGTTAAAATCTCCAACAGTACTTTAAATTAATAGCTAAATTTACACAAGAACTCTGCATATGGCCCTGGTGGCCTGTAGACAGTATTTAGAGAGAAGAATTTGTATGTAGATTTGTTATATTAAAGGAAATTGTTTCAAAGGAAGTGAAGGTAAAACTTGTCTATTTCACTAAAAGACATAAGGCATCAAGATTTCGTTCAGGGATCATTACATGTACAATTACAGCTTTATGAGTGAACTCTCCCAGCAGTCCCAGCTTTCGCTTTAGATCTAAAGCACTGAATTTGATTGTCATTTGAGAAAGGACGATTATATTTTTAAAACACACTTTTTGAGTTTTCTACTTTTCTCTTTACTTTAAGGTACTAGGTGAGACCTGGTTTGTGACTTAAGGCAGCAAGCAGATGGTGGGTTAGCCTGTCTGTCTGCTGCCTGGCCTCGGGACTGTTTAGGGAGTAGTGACTATCTGACTCTATCAGGATGACTAACAGGCTAAGGGGCAATACTGCAAGAGATCAGAGCTGCACCATCCCACGAGGAGTGGATACCATCACAGGCTGAGAGACCAGACCCTCAGATGTCGACTTATCATCAATAAAACCCTATTAATCATACAAAAAATTTAATAACAACCAACCTGTTTACACAGACTCACGGCCTACAGCTCATCCCATTCGCACTGAAATTTTAATACATGACAATTCAACAGAGCCAATCAAAGTAGTGCACATATAAAGATGCCAATCTTAATGAACTGGTAAATGGAAATCATATATAGCTGGATTTGATTCATAAACCACACATAAGTGGACCGTAGGGCACTACTGTTTTGTCCCATTTGGTATGTTAACAATGACTCGCTTTGTTTCAATTACCATTCATTACATTCATTCAGAGGACAATTAGCTCTATAAGTTTGTGTCCATTTTCACATTCATGAAAATTCCTCTGCATCACTGTGTGCTCTCCAGCATTCGGGCACTTTTAGGTGTGCCAAGGTTAATCACCACCACTAGAGGGAAGTAGTATTCTGTGAGATCAAGCCAGAGCTAAATCATGCTTATAAACAACTAGTCAAGTCTGCTCTATAATCCACAGCGGTTCCATTGCCACAGTCATATTTACAGAAAAGATCATTTAATTAAAGGTCAGTTAGGCCAGTGGTTTTCAGACTGGTTGGTTTTCAGACCTTGTACTTGACAAAGGCCACTAAACAATGCAAGTTACAAACATCAGATCTAGATATTTTGCCAATTTCTGCAAAAAATCGGTGCTCACTCAATTTCATTTTCAGTACATATTGTCTAGCTTTTGTAAGATAATAAGATTTCGTTTTTTGCGGAGTCTACCACTTCTTAGTACGGTGGTATCCTGATATCCACCCCACTGCCATTACATGAAGAGAGAGCACAGCATGAAGAACAGAAGCTATAAATTGTATAAAATGAAAGTTGAGTAGAATCTTTGCTGGCTCTGGTGTAGTAACACTAGTATGCCTATGTCTATGGATATATATTTTGTCGAAGGGCTAAAATATATTTTTTGTTTCTTTCTGGTTGAATTCTCTGTACAAGTATCCATCAATCTGATGATTTGAGAACTTACTTAAATACAAAAGTAGGTGACTAAATTTGAGTTCTGTATGATATAATTTCCCTTTAAGTTGTTCTGTGTATTTGCATAGCTATCGAATGTCTAATCCAGACAGACTTCATTTGAACTTTGGCTTGTATAAAGTTCAGCTTAAACTCATAAAACTTGAAATGACTCAGGCACACAAACCAGATATGATGGGCTCACCAGGGCAAGGCTGGAGATTGTATAACCCTTGAAGACGTACCAGTGTGTGTTTCTCCCTGTCTTCTCATTATAGTGGCATCCTTACCTGCACACTGTGCATCTGCCGCTGTCGTGACATCATGAAGGACACACCCCTAACACACATTTTGAGTATCCACAGCTACTTGCTGGCTGGAGGTTGGATGTTTTTCTGCAGTCTTGCTGCTCTGATTATTCTGAGTTTTGTCAACAGCATGGGGTAGATTGCGACCGACCAGTTTTACTGACACTGTCCAGTCATCTGTAAACTGACCTTGAACTCAGGAGCTTAAGCGAAGGTAAGGAAGGGACTACTTCTTTAATACTGCTCAATACTGCTAAGACACAAAGGTAATAAACAACAGCTGTCATGAAATATATACATGTAATACGTATACATGTAAGGCATCTGTGTGGTGTCTTTATTATGCTTTTATCCTAAAAAAATACCTATTTTAAAACCATTTTAACCTGGTATGGGTACTTGAATTGTTGATCTAACCAAAGAAAACAATACAGAATGTATTAAAGCCTGACTGACAGACCCTGCACAGGTACCTGCTTCAGGAGTAGTTTGGCAGTGGCAGTAATAATGAGCTAAGCAAGGGAAGGTGGTATAGCACATACTACAACTCCATTCATATGCAGCAAGCTTTCAAAACAATTATATAGGTAATGGAGGGTGGTGTATTTCAATTTGAATATCTTCTGCACAATGGATGTATTTAAACGTTATGTGTTGGTTTCCCAGATGGGGATTAAGCCTAGTCTTAGACTACCTTTTCCTTTTTTAAATAGGAAATCATAATTCACAGCGCTATGCAATCCATGACTAGGCGTAATCCCTGTCCGGGAAACCGACACAAAATTTGATGTTGTTCTTGTCTCCGTGTCTTTGTGCAGTCGTATCATAAGCAAGTTCCTCCGGTAGCCCAAAAAATATTCATCCATCTATGTCACCAACAGTGGTCACCAACCCTGCTCCTGAATATATGCTTTCTTCCTGCTTCCCCCCACAACATTAATGCATCTGATTCAGTCTGTCCCAGATTTCTGAAGAAGTAAATTTCTCCTTAGGCTAAAACTAGACTTTGCAGAAAGATAAATGTCCAGGAACAGGGATGGTGACCACTGGACAAGAGGACCTCTATCACAAAAATGAAGCTCTACATCTTTTCTTTTTTACTTTCCATAACCCTTCATTAAACCTTTCTGTAATTCCAGTAATACAAAATGGTAAACATTCCAGAGGAGGTGCTAAAGACACTTGATAGTCTGGGGGAAGAAGATCTGAAAAGATTCCTATTTCATCTAATCAATGTAATGGATTTTACCTGTATTCGGAGGGCCCGTCTGGAGAATGCAGAGAGACATAAGACGGTGGATGAGATGGTGAAGGCACATGGCTGTATAAAAGCCAAGGACGTCACACTGGCAGTCTTGAAAAAGATTGACCAAAACAACCTTGCTGAAGAACTGAGGACCAGTCTTACAGAGGGTAAAGCCACAGTTGCCCACCCTCACAAATCAAACCAATTACTTCAGTTGTTTTGATTTGCTGTTGTTCATTGGATATTATGATTTTATGTTTATATAACATTATATTATTATATACAGGTTTGTCACTATAAGGTTAAAAAGCAAACCTTTAATTGAAGTTAAAATAGTCTAAGAAAACAAGACCCCCCCCCTTTTTAAAAACAAAACCATGCATCACAATTACTCTGTGAAATTCTAATGAACAGAATGTATCTGAAGTATGAGCTCATGTATTTTTTCAAATGTTTTTTTTAAACCTGAGATTTTTTGGGAGTCTCTTCAAAGACTTCCAGACCCACAATCACTGTTCGGCAAGTAGCTAAAATGTTTAGAACAACCAGAGGTGTAGTAAATGTGCCTGGTTGAGAATGCAGTTGCATTCAATTTAACTGACATAAATCTTCAATTCTTATTAGTGAAAAATACAATCTTACATTACTACTAGTGATAGCTAAAGTTTGACATGTCAGGTAGAATTAGATTTCTTTCTTGTTGTCACGTCGCTTGGCTTTACCGCAAGAAGAGAAGGCACAACTGCAGGCTTCCATTCTCTTTGTCTTTCTCTTTATTGGACAAAACTTAAACCTGGCTCGAGGGCCGATACATGTACAAAACTGAAAGGCAAGGTTAACTTAAAGGTAACGGACACTGCAACGGTAATTGTGATGGTGGACCGACAACTGTGGGCCACCTAACCTGAACTTAAATGCAAGACGAGTAACACAAGCAACCAATAACAAAACACAATCACTTAATCCTGAGTACCCCAGCAGCTGGAACATATCCCATGGCTATTACCCTGCTGGTGTACTCAGGGTGTCAAAATAAAAGCCTTAAATATAAACAAAGCCCCAGCGCCCCCCAGTGGCCATTGGCCAGACATCACACTTGTCAAATTTTTGGTTTTAATAACATTTTTTTACTTGGTCAAAAAACTGCAAAAAATTGATTACAGTGAGGAGAAACATTTGTTTTAATATGACTCACTTTGGTGGCCTGATGATGCTGTGGCTTGTGCTGTTGTCAAAGCGCAAGAAGGTTATGACCCCGGTTCTCCTCATGTCTTTGTGAGTCTGCAGTCCAAAGATGTGCCCATCAGGTGAACTTGAGATGCTAATTTGCCCTCAGGTGTCAGTGTGTGTATTGACATTTTTGTAGATCCCCGAGGAAATTGCAGTCCATCTGCGCTGTGATGGACTGGTAACCTGTTCGGGGTGTTTTTCTGCCTTTTGACCTGTGAGCACTAGGATGGTGCCTCAGATAAATAAATGAATGATTTATCTGAATATAAATACCTTCAGTGCACACACTGACTTTGCATAAACAATAACTTTTGACTTTGTGCTTACAATTATAAGTGTATAAATATGAAATATGTAGTGACAAACATAAACCAAAGACATATTAATACGTTTATTTTTTTGCTGCAAAGCCATTGTTGACCATTTTTACAGTGTGGTTCAATTTTGGAAAAATTTTCTCAGCAAACGTTTCCACAGATTTTTTAAATTTAAGTCCGGCAAGTTCCAATCTCTTTCCTTTTTATAAAACAGTATGGAGTTGTTCTGTCTGAATAGTGTGGGTCATCAATCTTCTCCCACATTCAGGTTTTTGGTAAGGGGGATTCATTTCTCCTTGATTATCTCCCAGAATTGCTTCATTTATGATTTCCTTTGATGGCACATAATGCCCCAGTACTCTTTGCAGAATAGTATGCCCAAATTATGATGCTTCCACTGTGTGTGTGTGTGTGTGTGTGTGTGTGTGTGTGTGTGTGTGTGTGTAAAAACTAAAACTGCTTGCCATACAAAAGAGTGATATTGACTGAAAAAATATTTATCAGCAGAATAAAACTCTTTCTGTAGCACAAAGTCAACCAGTGCTACAGTGCAACCGTGATATGTGTTCGAAAAACATGAATATTTTCCATGTTCTATCCCAGCTACAAATAGAACACTGTCATTGCTTTCTATGTTCTATTTGTTTAGGCAGGATGGGATTGCTTGGGCCTAAATATCACTATATACTACCACTAGTCTTTTAATATCTTGCTATTTATCCCTTGATCTAAAATTGTAGAGGGCTCAACTGTTTTGTTGCCTCCCAGTGGGTCAGCTTCAAGCTTCAAGTTGAGTGTAATCAGTAGATTCACAGTGTGCATGAATTAAGGCCATGTATTAAACATATTCAGTTCTGTGTCATGCAATTTATTGATTTAATTAATGAAGTAATTAATTTATTTATGACTTTCCAACAGAATAATATCACAGGGGGCTATCAGAAGGAAAAAGAACATCTCAAACAATACTTTACAGAAAAAATTGGCAAACTAAATGACAGGACTTCTCTACAAGTTGGTGGTGTATTCTTTAAAGACATCTACACTGAGCTCTGTGATTGAGGGATGCACGGGAGGAGTGTACACAGAGCATGAAGTGAGACAGATAGAGTCACATTACCCCAAATCGAACGCCACAGCCTTTTGAGTCTCCTGCTCTATTTCCACCATGAGCTCAGTGAGGAAACTTTAGCAGAGGTGTTAAAAGATGCTGGTAAGATGATCCTTATATTTGATGGATTGGATGAAAGTAGAATTGATTTAGATTTTGATCAAAAGAAAGTGTCTAACCCCAGAGGGAAGACCACTGTTGGTAAACTGAACACAAACCTCATCAAAGGAGAGTTGCTTCGCTCTGCTCTGCTCTAGATAACTTCTCCACCAGCAGCAGCCAGTGACATCCCACTCGAGGACTTCGATCACGTTACCGAAATCCGTGGATTCAGTGACTCGCAGAAGAAGGAGTACTTCAGGAAGAGATAACCTGTCGAGTTCCAAGCGAGAAGAATCATATCCCACGTAAAGTCAGCGAGGGGCTTTCACGTCTTGTGTCACATACCCATCTTCTGTAGGATCACAGGCACTGTGCTTCAGGACCTGCTGGATGAAAAGGACAATAAAAATGTTCCCACAACTCTGACTGAAATGTACACACTTTTCTTGTCTCAAATGAAGCGAAGGAATGAGAAATACAAGAGCCAAAGTGCACAGAATATCCTGAAGCTTGGAGAGCTGGCCTTCCATCACTTGCAGGAGGGACAGCACATTTTTTACGAGTGTGATTTGAGAAAATTGTAAATCGATGTCACAGAAGCTGCATTGTACTCTGGACTTTGTACACAGTTCTTCAAATGGGAGCAGAAGGTCTTCAGCTTTGTTCATTTGAGTTTCCAGGAGTTTCTTGCAGCTGTGCTTGTTTTCCTCTCATTCAGCGAGGAACACAACCCACTTCTTCAAGGTTTTACAGAGAAAATGAAATGGAAGGTGAAGCATACTTTAAATGATCTCCTCAAGACTGCAGTAAAAAAAAGCCCTGACGAATCCAAATGAACACCTAGACCTCATTGTGCGCTTCCTTCTCGGCCTCTCTGTGCCATCCAATCAGACCTGACTCCAGGCTGTACAGCAAGAAATGGAAATCAAAGACGACAGTCTGAAGAACACAGTGGATTACATTAAGAAGGAGATCAAAAAGACAACATCTGAAAAGAGTATAAATCTCTTCTAGTGCCTAAGCGAACTACAAGACAGCTCTCTGACAAGCGAAATCCAGGCGTATCTGGATAAAGGCAACTTCACAGCAAAGACCCTCTCGTCCACACAATGGTCAGCTCTGGCGTTTGTGTTGATGTCGAAGGAAGCTCAAGAGATGTTTGATCTGAAGAAATACAAACCGTCTGAGGAAGGACTGAGTAGACTATTGCCAGTGGTGAAGAGCACAGAAAAAGCTCTGTAAGTATCATTTTTATTCATCTCTTAAGCTTTTGCAAAGAGTACGTTCTCATATGATTGGAAACCAGTTGATGCACTTTTGAATGAAGACTTAAAAGAAAATATGTTTATTGTCAAGGCTGGATCATTGTAACCTCAGTGAGGACAGCTGTAAAACACTGGCATCGGTTTTGAGCTCAACACTGAAAGAACTGGACCTAAGTAACAACGACCTGCAGGATTCAGGAGTGGAGCAGCTCTGTACTGGCCTCAAAAGTTCAAATCCTGACTGTAAACTCAGGTCAGGATTTTTGGTGCAACATTTCCATTTTTTAATGTTGTTTAAGGTCAGTCGTATCTTATTCAAATATTTTGCAATGTCATTTCGCTGCCTAAACTCAGCATTACCCACTAGATGATGAGTGGAGGAGTTAAATGCAAATAATGAAGCTTGGAAGAGCAAGTGCCAGTGTTTCATTCAAAGCTACTTAGGTAAGTTTTAAGAGAGAGATAGATACTGACGCAGTTTTAGAACCAACCAAGAGAGCAAAACCGGCAAGACCCTCTCTGGGTTAAATTAGCAAGTAGTGATCTTCACCAAACTCTCGCTGGTCTGTCCAGTGACATTATGATAAAAAGATAAAAAAGATTTGGTGTTGCTTCACTTGACTGGCATGAAGCATTTCTTTCAATGGTAACATTGGGAATAAATAAATTGGTGAAAATTAGTGGGAAAAAAACAACAAAACAACAACTAGAAGACTAATATATATTAGGGCTGTCAGTAGATTAAAATATTTAATCACGATTAATCGCATGTTTGCCATAGTTAACTCGCGATTAATCGCACCTTTAAGTCTATACTAAATATACTGTTTTTAATACTCTTATCAACATAGGAGTAGAAAAATATGTTTGCTTTGTGCAGATTTATCTTT
>JBBJLR010086798.1:0-10480 GCA_037577145.1 Brachypetersius gabonensis | reverse complement strand
TCACTGTTAAAATAAACCTACCATTAAAATGATACTGTTCTGAGACTTTTCATTTCTTTGTCATTGGACAAACTTACGAAATCCGTGAGGGGTCAAATAATTATTTCCTCCACTGTAGGTATATACATGTGATGTATGTTGTTCATATTTAAGCTAGAATCTAACCTGTAGCACCAAGTTTACAAGCCAGACAAATCTTGATTCAAATATTTCTTTCTCTGCCTGAGTAATTTATAGTAGTTACAAATAGTAGCAATAAGCTTTAAGATCAGGCAATGAGTAATTATCTTTTTAAGGGTTTAAACCAGTGGAATACCTGATATTGGAGCGTCCCTTTTTATGATACAGGTCGTACAAGTTACTATTTTTTATTGATCTGTCTTCTAGTGTGACCTCACTAGCCACCAGTCAGGAGATGTGTATTTTTTTGTAGAGAAAAACTGAACCACAGAAGTGAGGGAGGAGCAGTTTTCCTCCATGTGTCTGATGAAAAGTTGATGAACAGTCTGAGGGAACAGCCTCCCTAAAAAAATGCCACACATACTCACACCCGGCGGCCCCTGGCTCCCTCATAAATATCAATTTTAACATTCAGCCATGACGATCGATACAATTTAAACCATGGAATTCAACTTAAGGAGTTTGCTTTATCTAATTGGCCTTCACTGAAAAATGAAGTGGGCTGCTGGTCAGCGCGGATAGAGGGGTCATTTTCCTACTGTCTGCAGAGTCTCATCAATCTCAACTGACCAAAATCCCACTGACTGCCCATTTGTATCTGGTGCATGCCTGATCCTCCCATCCCATAATGCACCTCTCTTTTGGAGGGACTCATCCTGCCAGCACCTCGTTAGCTCGGAGGCCGAGGAGTTATAAATTGTGGCATATAATTTTTTTTTCTCTAGAGGAGAGAAATCTATTGTGAAGTTAACTTTTATAGAGCTGTGCATAACAGAAAGCGATGGATGGTTGTGTTGGAGGTGAGGAAGGAGGCAGGGATTCATTCATCAGGGTAAAGAAGTTGCACACACTCATACGCACACACTCTAAGCCAGAGTCAGCCACTGTCCCCGAACCCAGTCAGCCAAAGCGGCATTAAGCTACCTTGTTAAAGAGACAGTGTGGTCAAAGTCTTCATTCTACAACATTTTTTAAATATTTGAGCCATTCCATGAAGATGTTGTCCAGACATTGTAGATTGTAGTAGATGGCCCTGTTTATGTACGTGTGGAAGGCAGGACCGTGAGAGATTTGTGTTGGTTCTGACAATATTTCTGTTTTGGTGTTAGTTTTAGGATTTAAAAGTGTGTGTTTATTTCAGGGTCGAGCTCTGTTACACTGGGCGTGTGATAGAGGACACAAAGAGCTGGTGTCCCTCTTACTGCACAACAACGCCGACATCAACAGTCAGGTCAGTGGATGCACACACATGCACACTTATTCATACATTGTTTGAGGATCTATAAACTGCCAGGTAGTAGGTTGTAGCTATGGAAATATATAGCTATCCATAAAATAAAAATGAATGCAAGAGCACCATTCATTCAAAATGAATTAAAACGAATTTCAGTATCAGTTTCACAGTACAGCACTTTTGTGTGTGTTTTCATGAACTGAATAGTTTTTGGAATATTTGTTGAAAAAACAATTTTTTTTATGTTTTTGGTTAGTCACATGATGTCTGCCAAATGCAAGGACCATGTCAATTTATACAGTATGAAATCACTGGCCTTAGGGGCATTGTGGAAAAATCATTCTCGAAAATATATTAAAAATGAGCTCTCCCTTTTTTTAGACAACCTTCTCCCAGGGATGCTTAATATTCATGACCAACCACAGGGAGGTTTAATATTCACGAGTGACCAAAATGTTAATTATATTAACATTTATAAAAATTATATTTTACAACAGAAAAATGTTGCTTGATGCTTTTGTCAAAGGGCCCAAATGCTCAGTCATGGGTCAGTTAGACAATATTGAAATACCTCTTGCTCTTTTAAAAACATGAAAACATTCCTTGTCAAATAATGTAATTGTCTAGTCTAAACAACTTTACCTTATAGTGGTACACTTCATACAGGCAGTCACTTGTCCTGAATTGCAGCTATTTGAAACACAGCAGTAAGGAGACGGGAATGGTTTGAATCCTTAAGCATAATATCCTGCATGTCATACAAACAAATGGTTGGTGGTTGGTAGGATACTTGCCTCTGGACCAACGAGTCATGGGTTTGAATCCTACCTTCAGCATACCACCACTGGGTTCCTGAGAAAGATCCCAAGTTGCTCCAGGGAGACTGTCCCCTGTGGTTAGGGAATGGAATTCGCTTTGTATAAAAGCGTTGGCTAAATAATGTAAATGAAAATTCCGGTTAAAAAATCAGTGAATATAGATCAATAAGTGGCACTATAGCAGTAAAGGCAAATATATGATCAGCTTGCAAAATAAGGCCTGCTGTTGTAAGTTGCGACTTGCCAGCAACATAAAAGTACCCCACTTTCTCATGGTTAGAGATACTGAGCTTTACAAACAAATCCGCTCAGCCTTAAACACCCTCAGGTATGTGTGCAGCTGTGGCGATGTAGAAGCTGCAGCTATTGGGTTTAAAGGCCTGATTGGGCTTTGCTTTAAGCCGTCTGAACCCAGCATGCTTGTCCTGATCCTCAATAAGACAAATCAATTGGAAGTAATCAGCCAAATTGTTTGCATTATACAACCCATATAATCAGAACATTTGCAAATGACTCTTTCATTTTTTTATTGCGTAGGCATGGATCAAAGCTTGGCTCAGACAAAGACATCAGTGCTGCTTTGTTTTTACATTTCAGCAGATAAACTACTGTAGACATGTCTCAGATGCCCCATAAGGAAGAACAGAGTAATATTGTATCACGGCCCACAGGGATTCGAATGAAAAACCGCAGCTAACTCCACGACTAGTAACCTTCCCTCCATGTTTTTCTTCTCTGTCTCTAGCAGCTTTTGAATCATGGTACAATTAAAACTGTAGTCTGTCATTTATTACACTGTTATTTCAGTTTGAGTATTACACACATCAGAAGAATTTAAAGGAGTAATTACTTCAGTCTAGTAGAAGAACTGTGCTGTAGCTGAAAACGAATAACCAGAACCTTACAGATATGTCAGATAAATCAGAAAAATTCAGATAAATGACCGTTGTGCAAATTAAATGAATTAAAAAAATGTTTACACCACTTTTCTGACTAATATGATTTTGAAATGTATCATTGGGATGTACTATTATTGCACCTTGCCTTTCCCCAAACATCTATACCTAATACTCACCTTAATCATAAATGCATAGTTAGTTTATCATTTGAGCTTTTTTAGATCATCTAGGGCTGTCCAGATAAAATAATGCTGGATTGACATGGCTTTTCCACTTATATGTAAATAAGACCATCCATTGGATCTCTTTGAGCAAAACATTTTTTTATTTTTTTATTTTTTTATCTGTCTAAGCGATGTACCCTGACACAGGGTGTTTATCTGTCTTAGTACTGATCCGATTTTAGCTTACAGTTAAATAAGAGTGATTACTTTTTTAATTTGTTGATTGGAAAAGGAGGGGTGGGGTACCATTATGCCTTGAATGAATATTGTTTTAAAATTAATCAGCTGATGGTAGGGTCTGAGTGGTGTGGTATTTGTGTATTTGTGTGTAATCCTGGATGAAGGGGGACTACAATAGGTAGAGCCTTCCTCCTGTCCTCCTGGCACAGATTAGCTTAGTGCCACCTGCCAGTGTGCTAACCACACACATACACACACACACACACACACACATACTCACACACACAAACGATGCCATTCACCATAACGCTCACTGATACGTGGAAGATAAACTGGGCCAAATGGTAATATTTTGTGTTTGGGTTAGTCTCAGGTCATCACACTCTGCGAATGCTTCAATACCACAATATTAAAACTCTAATCTGTAATTTAAAGAACATTATGTTAGTGACCTCAGAGATGTTTAGGATATAATGTCATTTTGCAGGATATAGACATGGTCCGGTAGATCCTATATTTGTGTGGTATAACTGTTGACAGACATTCAGATAGTGTAGTGTTGAACTACCAACTCAGCTTTGGTCTGACTAGTTTGTCTCTGCTTGGAACTGGTTTGCACTTACATAGCATGTACATTATTTAAATAGATATTAAATAACATAGTACTAATATTAAACAACCTAATCAGCCATGACATAACACCACTTAACTAATATTGTGTTTGACTTGTTGAGCCATGGACTTGAAGTGTTCTTTGGTATCTGGCACCAAGATGCAGCAGATCCTTTTGGGCCTCTAAGTTATAAGGTGGGCTCCGCTGGTTTATCCAGCACATCACACAGATCAGATTTAATTGAGATCTGGGGAATTTAGAAGCCAAATCAACACCTTGAACTGTTTGTTGTGTCCATTTCTAAACATCGCAGTGAGCCAGGGCATGTTATCCTCCTAAAAGAGCCGTCTAACTGCTCTGCAGCTACACAGTCCCATATGCTGCAACATGTATTCTGACAACTTTGTCATATCTGACATTAACTTTTCAGCAATTTGTGCTACATTTACAGCATTTAGCAAACATTTACATTAGGGGCATTTGGCAGACGCTTTTATCCAAAGCGCATTCCATTCTCTAACAACAGGGGACAGTCTCCTTGGAGCAACTTGGGGTTAAGGGTCTTGCTTAGGAACCCAGTGGGAGTATACTGAAGGTAGGATTTGAAACCATGACCTTTTGGTCCAGAGGCAAGTATCCTCCCCACTAGGCCACCAGCTCCCCTACAATAGCTCTTCTGTGGTGTCAGGCCGAACATGGTAGTCTTTGCTCGACATCAGTGCAACATGAGTGAGACCTGGGCATCTAGGACGCTGTCACTGGTTCACCAGTTGTCTTTCCTTGGACAACTTCCTGGTTAGGTACTGACCACTGCATTCTGGTAACAGCTGACTAGACCTGCCATTTTGGAGGTGCTTTGATCGTCACTGTTTTGTCATTTGTCAAAATCACTCAGATCCTTATGCTTGCCCATTTATCCTGCTTCCAACACATCAACTCCGAGAACTGACTGATCACTTACTACGGATATATTCCACTCCTTCATAGGTGCAATTAAAACACGATAAACAATGTCATTCACTTATGTCAGTGTGTTTTTGTTATGATTTTTTTCCATGAAACTTACAATGACATGATGCTGTTATAGACTAAAGGCTACATATTTTATCCTGTTGTTGTGGTGGCAGCATTAGTGTTCTCCAAGTATCTTGAGCTGTCCAGACACGTTGCATTAACAGGCACCTAAACACATAGATAATTCAAAGAAATTCTAAGGGAGGAAAGGTGTCCTTAAGCCTTAGACTATATTGTTAATATATTGTTACTGTCAAATCGTGCAAAAATCAAGGAAAGGCCTTAATGTAATACTGAAAGTCTTAAACCAATTATAACATATTTTCTGACTATGTCTAGTAAATCATTTTTTATATTTATTCATCTAAACATTGCATAATAAGTAGACAGGCATTTATCATTTTGTTACTGAAATAGTAAGGCTGAAGAGGTAGAGGTAAATCCCAGTGGTGCTGCAATAAATGAGTTAACTCTAACAAAGCCAGTCTACCACATGCAGCCGCACTAACGGTTTCACTCTGTCAGACTCTGAGCCATAACCTAATTGAGGTCAGAGCGGCAGAACACCGCGGCCTGGTTAGACCAAATAAATCATTGAGCAGTGCGGACCAGACTGCTGTAAAGGCAGTAGATGGGTGACTGAGCCACAGGTACAGAAGCAGTTAAAAGTTTAAATGAACTTACCCATGGAGAGGTTTTTTCTTGTTTAATAGCATCCACATATTAATGCAGAGTACATGGAATCATTGAATATATGAAATTACTCCAATTGTGTAAAGATGCACCGATATGATGTGGTTTGGAGTTACAGTGTCCAATAAATGCAACAGATACACTTACCAATAAATATTCATGATGATAACTAGACTGGACAATAAACGAGAACAATTTGTGGAAAAGAGTCAAATGAAAAGAATGACTGGGCATCAATACCGAGGAACTGCAAGCAATTGGCAACTGTGAACTGTATAGGATGCTTGAGGGAAAAGTCTCTAGAGGATGCTCTCTGTTGTCCCGTTGTGGAAAGTAGAGAGGATGGAAAGAAGGAAGATTGTCGTCTTCATCCGCTACAGGAAGTGAAGTCAGTTCTGGGCTTTCTTGGTTACATAGGTGGTGTTGAGGGTCCTGGGTAGGTCTTCGATGATCTGAACACCAATTGTCCACAGTTGAGCCTTAAATGTGCAGTGGAGAGTGATCTCCACAGTGCCTTCTTCAGTCAACAGTCATCTCTTTTGAGAGATAATTATTGTCTCTGCATCAGTCTTTAGCCACTTTACCTGTAGTATTAAAATCTGGTGACCTGGTGGTTAGGCATTTACCCCTGTGCTGTGATGTGTTCACATGTAACACATGTAGAGTTTAGCTCTCTGTCACACACGATAGCCTGCTGTTTTTAGTTTTTGGAACATGACAGCTTAGAGTGTAGAATCGACCTCCAAGTTACCCAGATCTTAATATGATTGGACATCTGTGGGATCTGCTGGACAAACAAGTCCCATTCATGGATGCTGCAAATTGTAACTTAAAGGATCTACTGCTAACATCTTGGTGCCAGATTCTACAGCACACCTGACCATCTGAGAAGTCAGAACTGTTGTGGCAGCACAATGGGGACCTACACAATTTTACATGGGTGGTCTTAGGACTGTGGCTAATTTATGTAAATATTTAATAATAAAGTGGGGGAAAAAGTGGTATCCTTTCTGACTGGGAGAGAAGTCGTGTCTCTCCCAGTCGGATTGATGATTGATAATGCCATTTTTACACTCATGTTAATTACAGCATAGGGACAGGAAAGCATCCACGCTCTTTTTGCAGCTGTTTGAAATTCAGTGGTGTAAACACTCTTACATGTGCAGGTCCTTGCTGTCCCTCTGTAACAAATGACCCCGCTCCCAGCATCGTAACAAATCCCCCACCCAATCCGTCATCAATGCACAGAGAGATGCACACACCCCCAAAACATGAGAAAGGGGTTATTGTTAATGAAAGCTAGTACAAAAACACAAAAGCTAAATGGAAACTAAAATGTCCAGTACAACAAAACAAACAAAAAAATATGTTACAAAGAAAAATAAGGTTCTTTTTTGTATGTCAAACATTAAATAGCAAGGAGATATAAGTGAAAGAAAGTAAAGCTTGATGTTGTACTATTTTAGCAATGCATAAATGGAAAGTTGTTAGACAAAATTTTTTGCATTGCCTGCATTGCATTTCTGACAAAATATTGACCATAATACTAAAAAATAACTAAAACGGAAACAAATTAAGGCTAAACTAAAACTGTTTAGAATAAATAAAATAAATGAATAGGACTTCCAGAACCATTGAGTTCAGGGTCGTATATTTTGACCTTATTTCAAATTTTATATGTAGTTTGTCTTTACCTGTAAAAAAACATGACAAAAAATATTTAGACACCTCATAGCTCTGACATGGACTGGTATAAACTTTCCCCTTTTTCCATGCATGTTTGAGGCTCCTCTCAAACACACTGTATATGTACAACTATGTTCTAATCATTTGTACATGATGTGGTGCACCTGAATTTAAAAATCTAATGCATACATTCCGTTCAGGAAATTCCTAAATGTCAAGTTGCTTCACAAAACCCCATTGTTGTATGATGGGCCACTGTACCTAGCTACTACCTAGTACTCATCACTGTTAACATAGTACGGTTCACACAAATTCAGAATATTACTGTTTCTCCGCCATTTTCAGTTAGCTATAAGTGAGAAATAATTAATAGTAGTTATGCACTGGTCATAATAGCAACTTCCAAGGTCTAATGCTGTTTCGCTGTGTGGTCTGGGGCATTTAGATTTAGATCTTAAACAATGAAATGTTGCTTAGCACCATTTAGAGGCTCTGCTTGGTCAATTGTGAGGATCTCTAGTGCTTGCATTTCCCCCTTTCTGTTGTTCATTCATTCGTTGAGCTGCTGATGACTGGCCCTCATCCATCCATCTGACCCTATCCCTTGCCACCACGGCACAGTCATTCAACAGCTTTATTCCTGCTCAGACCATCCACATAAATACTGCACAGCATTAAAGCTGTCCACAGGAGAGAGGAAGGGTGAGAGAGAGAGGGAGAGTGGGGGTAGAGAGAAGTGGGGAGAGAGAAAGAGAATTAGAGTACTTCCCAGCAGAGGCTGGAATTGCCTGTTGTTTTATTGGTCTTTCCCCAAACGATGCTTTAGGCCTGGCTTGCAGCATTGATTTTCATATTAGTGTGGTTTATGTATTTATTTATTTTATGTATTTGTTTTTAACGTGTGCAGATGATCCTGGGCTTGCTCATGTTAATTCTCTGCCACTCTTGGCCCAAAATGGAATCACTTAATGGAGCCTGAGGCGTCCCTGGGGAAGTGCAGAAAGAGATGCAGGGGGAGGGGTGGAGGAAGGATTGAATATGGTTAGCGTTCTGTTTACATAGACGCTTCCTAAATGCTGAATAGGCACACTCAGAGAAAAGTCTGGCAAATCATTGGCATGTGGCCATCAGCGTATAAAAAAGAAAGTGCAAGTGCTGTAGGAGGTCAGAGGTCTTTAAGAGGTCGCAAAAATGCTTCAGTATGCTTTCATGGTCCTGTTGTTGGGAGTTGTTCCGTCCCCAGCAATTCCAGATCCCTTAATGGCTGTGACTTTAAGAGAATGTAATTGACCTCGCTCTGTTTGGGTTGGCCCTCACTCTCCCCCTATCATTCAGAGCAATGCTAGACAACATGGACATCTCTTTACCTTCCAAATGTAGTTGTGGGAATTAGAGAGAACTGAAATGAGGGGGAAAAGTGACTATGAAGATCATGAGCATAGAACTGTTATGTAGCTGTTGTCCTCTCAGTTAGTTTGGTGCAATGATTGGTGCTTGAAGTCTTAGCATTGAAATTATGCTAAATTATGCCAAATTAGGTAGAAAGTAGGCCATTAAAGGCCATTCAAGTCGACTAGTTGGACAGCAAAGTCTAGGTTGAGTTGACTAGTCGTTCGATGACGTCATCACACACGCAATGGAGGAACACAGGCGTCCGTCACTGAGCAACTTTTATTAAAGTTCTCTGTAACATTAACAGTCAACATGACAATTAAACAAAACAAAACAAAGGCCTTGAATTTTCTAGTAAATTTAAGTGTACAACTGCGAGTGGGAACAGTTTAAGCCTCGGCAGGACGACTTCCTGCAGTGCTAGCGTTAGCCATGTTATCTAGTGGTGCGTTTCAGATGCAGAACGCTGTACTGTTACTGTACGACTTGTGCAGGTTACTGTGCTGTTTGTGTGTCTAGAGTGATGTGATGTATGTCTGTCTTCTCTGCTGCGTGTATCTGGTCTTGTGGACTAATGTTTAGATTCCCCTCGCCCCAACGGTACCGCCCCTTTTATGAAGGGACTATAATAATTGGTTAAACCAAGGAACGCGTGTCAGGGTTAGCCAATTAGAGGTAGAGATTGCATTGCGTTCACAAGTGAGGCCAGAGAAAGAGGAAAAAAACACACGACTAGTCGACTTTTCTCAGGGGGGTGTCAGCTCATGCCTCTGTAGTCGACAGTTAATAGTTAATGCCCTAGTACAATAAGAGGCATTTCAGTTCTGTGTAATCGTACCACGGTGCTGAGTAGTTGTTACTAATCTGAACTATGCTGAACTATCCTTACTGTGGTCGAATGCTTGTATCCTTTGCACAGCACAGTGTGAACAGCACAAAATTGTTCTCATATAACCCATTCACCAAGTAAACCAGTGGAGAGCAGTGTGTGGGAATGGTACCTTGCCTGAGGGTACCTCAGCGGTCCACAGGCAGTCCTGGAATTCAAATCCATGACCTTCCAATCACAGGGGCAACTCCTAACCACCAGGCCACCAGCCACCCCAGTACAGAGACAGTTGATATTTTCCAGTATACTACAGATTTGTAATCAGGCTGTTGCACACAATTCAGTGGAAAATGTTGCTGGGATGGAATTCTATTTTCGAGACAGACATTTCAAATCTAGAACAGCATAGAAAACTCCTGGATGGCTGGCAACCTTACTGGTAGGTGGAGCAGATAAACCCACCAAATGTAAAAGTGTCTTCTGTTTGGTAGTTAATTTGTCATCCTGGAGTAGAGTGAGAGGTTAGGTTGGACTGCTAATGGAAGCTTCTGGGATACTCTGGAACACTCTTTGTCCATCTGAAGGACATTTCTGAGGCTGTAAATATGCAATCCAGCCACTCACTCTGACTGGCAAGGTACACAAACACACACACACACACACACACACACACACACACACACACACACACACACACACACACATGTACACATACAGG
>JBBJLR010086777.1:0-10480 GCA_037577145.1 Brachypetersius gabonensis | reverse complement strand
CGCACACCCTTTCCACCCACCACACTCTCGCACGCACCCTTTCCACCCACCCCAGCGCACACTCTCGCACACCCTTTCCACCCACCCCAGCGCACACTCGCGCACACCCTTTCCACCCACCCCAGCGCACACTCGCGCACACCCTTTCCACCCACTCCAGCGCACACTCGTGCACACCTTTTCCACCCACCCCAGCGCACACTCGCACACACTCTTGCCACCCATCCCACCTCACACTCACATGCAACCCACCACACACACACACACACCCTCCCCCACACTGCTGTAAACATTTTATGTTTGTGATATATTAAGCCTCCATTTTTCTCTGTGAAATATGAAGCCTCCATTGTTGATTCAGAGACATGGAACCTCCAAGTAATGAGGTACCGCCTGCAGCCTCGGCCTAGGCAGTACGCTAAATCTTACACTGCACGGAGAAACTCCAGCAAGGACAATTTGTTGCTTTGGAGTCTGTTGAGTTGTGTGCAGGGCTGTCTGGAGTTCATATGTGAAAACAACTAGAAAGATCTTTAAAAGAAGAAGGATTTGTCACTTTATTTTAGAGCATGAGAAAAAAACCCTTACAGAGTATCAGTATCAGAATATTTGTTGCACACATTCATTTTATTGTAACTACAACGTGGATAAATATGCTCAAAAACACAGCAAAGCCATTTGTCATTAAATGCCTCCATTTCACACCAGAGAGTTAATTAGTCATTTGATGTAGGTGTTAAGATGGAATTTGATAAAAGCAGCCTTTGTCATTTGTCATAACCTTCATCCAGTTTTATGTAGTGACTTATGTTGACTATCATGAAGCTTCGTGACAGCATGTAGGACACGTTCAGTAGAAATGTAGGATGCATTCAGTAGATTTCATTTTTATTTTCACATGGTAGGAATTAAAGTTTCATTTTGGCAAAAAAACTGTGGAATGTAAGTTTTTACCACAATCGTTCAAGCCCATGTTACTTATGATAAAAGACAGACAGACAGACAAACTGACAAATAGAGAGATAGATAGACAGACAGACAGACAGACAGATAGATAGAAATTTGCAAACTGAAAGGTGTGTGTGTACTAAGCTTACTTTATCTTTCCCTGATAATTCCTCTTTAATCATAGAAATAAAGCAGAAATAAGCAGAAGATATGTGTTAAAGCTGCACAGGGGGGTCTGCTCAAATGCTTACATGTCATGTTGTCATGTGAAAAAAAAGGATTATAAATAACGGTTACCAAGGAGGAAAAAAACACTGCAGGGTATGACCTGTCACGTGTACAAATATACTCTGATGCTTCTCTATATAAAACATTCATATTTGAGTCATATTTCAGTGTTACAGCTCCACAGCAAAAAGCATTTGATCACTTATTCTGAATCTGACCCTTTAAAAATCCCATGTTCTTGCCAATGAATGTGTGTGCATGTTTTAATTATTCAGGTAAACTAATTTGCTCAAAATCATTAACCATGTTGATGAATGTAAAAACAAAACAACTTAACATGTTACTTGTTTTGTGCATTGCTCACTTTATTGGGTGTTTCGTTTCAGGCTGAGGAGACTTGCACAAGGATCAACTTAACTATGAGCTCCTTATTGCAAAACCTCACGATTGTTCGCCCGGAGTACTTTTACATCAGTGGGTTCACTGGAATACCTTATGTAAAATACTATTTTGTATTTTTATTTTTCACCTATTTCATGGCTGTGTTCGGGAACTCGTTTGTAATGTTCATGATATGCTCCAACCGAAGTCTGCACATTCCCAGATACATGGGAATCTTTAATCTGGCTTTGGCAGACTTCGGTGAAACGAATGCACTGATTCCCAACCTGATGAAAACTTTTCTGTTTGATTCTCAGTACATTCCCTACAGTGCATGCTTGGCAAATATGTTTTTTGTCTTTTATTTTCTCAGTGTACAGTCTTTGACTCTCGTTGTCCTGGCATACGATCGCTATATTGCTATTCGCTTACCCTTAAGATACCATGCCATTGTGAGCAACTCCCTTATGTGTGTGGCTTTACTGGCAGTGTGGGCATTCTGCACCGTCATTGTCGGCTTAATGGTCGGTTTCATTTCCAGACTTTCCCTCTGCAAAACCAACGAGATAAAAAGCTACTTCTGTGACCATGGGCCCATCTATAATAATGCTTGCAACGACAATACCATGAGTTCAGTTATGGCCAAACTTTGGACTGCACTGTTCCTCTATGCTCCTTTAGTTGCTGTTAGTTTATCATATTTAGGCATTTTCCTTGAGTTAAGTAAGATCACAACGTGGGAGGGGCGGATAAAAGCCCTGAAAACTTGTTTCACTCATATGTTGTTAGTAGGGATATTTCTTTTCCCCATTTTAGGTACTTACATTGCCGCACTAACCTTCACCCTCCATCCGAATGCAAGGATAATCAATACTTCACTATCAAGTGCAATCCCACCCATGGTTAATCCCATTGTTTATGTCCTAAACACAAAGGAGTTTAAAGATTTCTTCCTGCAAAAGCTCAAAAAGAGATCTAAAGTAGTGGTGCAGGCCATAGCAAATTGATGACAAGGTTGAAATAAAATTCTTTCTCTTAAAGCTCTTCATAATCTTCACATGCTTCCCGAACCTGGTTTGGGTGAAATTGGCAAATTGCATTTTTTCCTAAACTTAATTTCTGATCATCTTGCTAAAACAGAGTAAGCTGTCTATTCTATGGAGAGAAATATGTGGCACCAAAGAATGGATGAAAGGTCTAAATTTACAATGGTGTTTCAAACGGAACAAAAATGCTGCTATATTTTATGTTGTGCTATAGATTAAGTTTAGCAGTCATATTTTACATCTTGTCACAAATTGCTGTAAATATTTTAACTGAAAGAAAAATCTACATGTAACATATATTTATTTGACTATTATTCCTTAGCTAGAGGGTATCTGTACCTCATTTTCACAAAAATGTTCACATACATAAAAAAGCACTGCATGAGTGGCCACTAAATGTTCTCATCAGAGATGTCAGCAGTGGATAGACTTTGTATACTATTTTGTGTTGTCTGTACAACAGAGGAGTAGAAATTGTAAGAAAAGAAGTTAAATAAATTATCGATTGTTTGACTCTACATTATTTCACCCTCTACATTCTTGCAATTCGTTCTAGACTAATCTTTTTTTACAGACTGTTTTACTGAAGGTTTAAATGTCTATAGGATGAGGCAAACTGGTGGAGGCAGTGTAATGCTGTGGGCAATGTTCTTTAGTTAGAAATAAGAGATATTCATGATTTGGTTATAATCATAAGACTGGTTTATTTAATCATTAAGACCTCCTACCGCCATTCTGATGCTATGAGCATGAGCAGATGGTACCTATGTTTTGGGGCCCCATGTGAGGATAGGATATTTGGCACAACCTTGTGGTTTGGAAGTATAAATAAACATATTTATCTATAATTAAACATCCCAAGATTTACCAGCAGTGAGTGGGTATCAGATTGCTGCCTTAGGTATGATACAGGGCTAAAACTAATCCTTTATTGGCTGTACCCTCTAGCCTATGTTGCGTCTACTTCTACTTTATTTATTTGGTGCTAAATGTCTGTTATAATCAGTGTAAGAGTATGCAGCAGCTGTGACTGGCAAGATCAGCAAATGCATTGAGGATGTTACTGTCTTTCAGAAAATGACCATAAATCCCAACCAAAAGTCTGCAGAGGTTGGGCAGATGTTAATATCTAGGATTAATACAAATTGAGCCCTTCCAGTGCACTCGATTAAGTCATAGGACATAGGGTAGGAATCAAATTCTGAGATGGCATTTCATTTTCTAAAATTGTTGCGTAATCAGAGACTCCAGTATGGCTGAGGGATCACCATGATGGGCTGGTGGACTACTCCATAATGCCATCCTGCACCATCCATGCCACCTTCTCCTCTATGGCCTCATGGTGGGATTTTAGGGCTCAGTAGGTACCTGGCCACTCATGCTCTGTGGAAAACACAACTCTGAATTGTTCTTCCAGTGCTTTCAGTTCCTGATGCTTGACAGGGATGTGCACTGGCTTTGAGGCACCTGCTGGCAGAACAGGGGATGCAGATAGAGACAGAAGAGACTCAAGCCCTCTTTTCAACAAATTAATGTAAGAACTTTGTGTGTCTGCATTGTGACCGGGCTGCCTCAAATGGTAATTCACAGGACCAAGCCATTCTTTAACGACATAAGGGCCCTGCCAACGAGGCAGCAACTAGGCACCAGGAGAGGCCCTCTATCCCCCAGCTAGAATTCCTGTAGCTGGAAAGATCAGATATGTACTTTTACTTGTTCTCTTTGTGCCTCATGCATGTGTTCATGCACTATGGGGTAACACAATGCCGCCCTTCACTGCAAGTTTATTATTGCAAAACTATTTATCCGCTTACCATTCATCACTACATTTATATTGCACTTTAAAAAACAACAGCAGCTGACCCAAGGCGCTATCCGTTTGTGGCAAATGAATACAATGTGGATATAAGTCTTATTAGTAAAAACAGGACTAAGAGAGAAGAATAAGGGCACAACAAAATGAATACCCAATAGAAAACAAAAACTAACCAAGGACAAGTTGATGAATAAAAAAGTAAAACAATGATAAATAATAGGAAAAATACATAAACCAAATGAATAAATTAAATGAATATCAAGTCAAACTCAAGGAAATTCTCCCATTCTGCTATTCTGTTATTCCATTTGCACTATTACTTCTGTTTTTTACTCTTTGTTGTCTTTATTTACCTTAATTCTTCTCGTTGCACCGGGCATGTTTATGACAAAAGAATTTATCTTGGAATAAATAAAGTTTTTCTTATCTTATTTTCCATTTAATGAATCGTAGCGTATTTGTGAAGGAAATGTTAGAATTGGAGTTGAAAACAATAGCCATGTTGGCTATTTTGGCTTTTGTTTCTTGGTTATAAAAAGATACAAAAGCATCACTGCATTTTATGACCTGTCACATGACAAGATATGTCTTGTCGCTTCGCTATATAGAACCTCAGACCCTCGTTACTCTGTCTAACAGTACCAGGGTCAAAAGTTGTTCAAACATTTTATGATGTTCTTACACATGTTTTGATTAATAAGGTATGAGGAACCTCCACAAAAACAAATAATAATAGTATTATTGTCTTTTATTCATGGAACATCGGAAATCAATTCAAAATGTTACATGATCTTCAACATTTCTTACTGTTTCTTGTATTTCATTTCAGGTTAAAGAGAAGAGTCCTTGAACATGAACGAGTCCATCATGAGCTCCTTGAACTCCAGTTTATTGCAAAATATAACATTTGTTCGCCCTGAGTACTTTTACATCAGTGGCTTTTCCGGAATACCTTATGTAAAATATTATTTCATATTTTTATTTTTCACCTATTTCATGGCTGTGTTCGGGAACTCATTTGTCATTTTCATGATATGCACCGACCGAAGTCTGCACACTCCCAGATACATGGGAATCTTTAATCTGGCTTTGGCGGACTTCGGTGAAACGAATGCATTGATTCCCAACATGATGAAGAATTTCCTTTTTGATTCCCAGTACATTTCCTATAATGCGTGTTTGGTAAACATGTTTTTTGTCTTCTACTTCATCAGTGTACAGTCATTAACTCTCGTTGTCCTGGCATACGATCGCTATATCGCTATTCGCTTACCCTTAAGATACCATGCCATTGTGAGTAACTCCCTAATGTCTGTGGTTTTATTGGCAGTGTGGATGTTTAGCACTCTCATGGTCGGCTTAATGGTAAGCCTGATCACTCGACTCTCCTTCTGTAAAACCAATTACATTAAAAGCTATTTTTGTGATCATGGACCAATTTATACAATCGCTTGTAACGACTACACTGCTAATTCAGTTATGGCCAAACTTTTGACTGTACTCTTCATCTATGCACCATTGATTGCCATAGTTTTATCATATTTAGGCATTTTGCTTGAATTAAGTAAGGTCACAACATGGGCTGGACGGCTTAAAGCCCTAAAAACTTGTGTCTCTCACATGTTAATAGTAGGAATATTTTTTCTTCCAATACTGAGCACATACATTGCTGCATTAACTTTTACTCTTCATCCCAATGCAAGAATTATCAATACTTCACTCTCAAGTTCAATTCCACCCATGGTCAATCCCATCATATATGTTCTAAACACAAATGAATTTAAACACTTTATACAGAAAATGCTCCAAAAGAGATCCAAAATACTGACGCTGGCTTCAGTGAAGTGACGACCATGTAAGCAGAGAAATATTGGGCTGGATATTTCCTTCAGCCAGTGAATATGGACTTATAAAAAAGTAGATTGCAGAACTAATAAATGTGCATTTGTGATTTTAAAGCTGTAACCCAGGGCAATAAAAGTATAAATCATGTTTTGTCTTGGGTGTGCTATTACATTATAATAACCATAGTGCAATGTCCATTGTACTGATAATTTAAATGCATCGTTACCATATTTCTGTGGCTTTAATGGCAGTGTTTTGCACCATTTTTGTTGGCTCAACAGTGTTTTTAATCAGTCGCCTTCCTTTCTGTAACACCAATGTGGTAAAAAGCTATTTTTGTGTCTATGGGCCGATTTATACTATTGCTTGTAATGACAACACTGTAAATTCAGTAATGGCTGCACTGTACTATTTATCTATACACCTTTGATTGCCATAATTGTATCTTATTTAGGCATTTTGTTTGCAATAAGTAAGATAACATGGGCAGGGCGATTTAAAGCACTAAAGACTTGTATCTCATCTCTTACTGGTAGGACTAGTCTTCATTCCTGTGCTGAGTACATACATTGCTGTCTTGACCTTTTCTCTCAATCACAATGCAAGAATAATTAATACTTCTCTAGCAACTGCCATTCCACCCACATTAAATCCAATCATGTATGTCTTAAACACAAAGGAATTCAAAGACATTATATAGAAAATGCTCAAAAGAGATACAAAGTAAGGGCCCAAGTTTTAGCAAAGTAACATTAACCAGTTCTTAAATAACCTTTATTTTCGCTCTGAAATATATTTAGGGTAATTCTCCTTTATGACCCAGCCGAGAATGTACAGCGCTTGAAGGGGCTAAAAAAGAATCATTTAATGGAATTTATACAACTTTAAATATACTCAATAGATGACAATTTAAAAGGAATATATATATTACTATGGTCAGGCTAATAAATATACATCTTGGGGACCAATGGCACATTTTTTCTTACAAAACCAATAATAGTTATTATTATTATTACTATTATTATTGTTATTATTATTATTATTGTTGTTATTGGTGTTCTTGTTGTTGTTGTCATTATTATTATAATATTAATAATATTCATGTTATTAGTAGTATTATTCTAAACTATAGAAAATGTAAAACTGAACTAATTCTAACAGAAAATAGCCCTGCTTTTGAGTTTTGATGTGTTGTAGAATACTTTCAGTCGCAGTTTTGTGTCAGAAAATGATTTACTTTAACGTATCTGTATAGTGAATGAGAAATGACACTTTGAAGAACATTTGTAAAGATTAAATAATCTCTGCATAAATAAGTGGTTCCAGAAAGCACCCATAAATTGGTCTGAGACCTTTGTATTATATGAAAGTTTTTTGTCCTCACAATTTTGTTTCCTAAAAAAAAACAAAAATGAACCAAAAGTTTGTCCTACAACATTGTTTGAAAAGTCATTATTGGCAACTGTTTTTGAGTGAAGCCTGTGGGTTCTGGTCTTTGGGAACTAGAAAAAGAATGAAACCCTAGTTAGTGACATCTCCTGGAATATTAAGTATAAAGGGATTAAACTGTTTATTGCATTAACATCAAAACACCCTTTTTAAAAACTTCACCTGAACATTAAACTGAATCTGATAATCATTTTTACTACCCTGTACTACTGATGATGCTGATGATCATCCCGTCTTCTATTTGGCAGCATGCGTTCATCACCTCCTGAACTGAGGCATTTGCTGCCATCTTGTGTTAATAATGAAAAACTTCATTATGCATGTTACTTTGTAGTTCCGAGGAACACAGATAATGGCAAAATTCTGAACACTTAGGCTTTTTCCATCGATAAAAGGCAATAAGCAGTTGTGCAGTTATGCTAAGGCATGAATAAAAGAAGTGAATATGAAATAAAATGACTAAAACAAGTCTAAGTGTTTGAGGAAATCTGTCAGCATAATAGAAGGATATTTGCAAAACTGGATACTATATAATAAATATGTGGGGGTTAATTTGATCACACAAAAATGTACGTATTTTCAAAATCTGCAGTTTCCAGTTGACTGTTTAATTGTGTAAAATGACTTTAATGAATGTATTTCCTCCAAGCCTCTCTTTTGGCCGCTTTATGGAATGCTGCCACCCCCTTAAGGAATGCCCTCCCTGACCACCAGGCACCACGAACTATTGAGCATTTAAAAAACAAACTTAAACATTTCTTTTTAGCAGAACATATTTAACCTAATTAACCTTAATGGCTGCTCTCATCTTTTTATAGCTAAGTTCTTATGATGTTAGTTTTCAATTTTATATGGTAATTGTATATTAAATGAGTTCTTGTAGACTTTTATGACAATGCCTTTGTGGCGCTTTCAGACTCGTCTTAAATGTAAAGTGTGGTACAAATAAAATATATAATAATTACTATTATTATTATGTCACTCACATACAAGTAGTTTGGTGGCCCAAAGTTAAAGTTTATGTGAGTGGTTGACAATAGTATTGATGAACTGATGACACCTTGCAAGGGTGGGGGATTCCCCTTTAAATGGGAGATGGGAAATGGCTTTGGCGTGTTGCCGGCCGTTGTCCCTGCACTATCAGCGTGACCGATTTTTGGGGTACCTATTTGTCTCATCATGAGGTTGCCTGTCATTTTATACTTTTCGCTTTGACTCTGGTTATATGCTGCATAAGGTTGTGCACACCCACATTCCCACACATAGGTTTGTTCTCTGTCTAGACACACCAGCTTAGGAGCAGGCGCCACCCTCTGTATTTTTGGTTAGGGTTGAGGTAGCTACCCTTACTGTGGTAGTGTAAATTAGGTACAACAGGTTTTAAAGACTGTTTTTTGTTATGTTCATTTCTTTAGCGCCGTTCGTTGACCCCACTTTCCCTTGGGAGCAGCCTTAACACACTTTATGCACATCGATATTTTATCTTGCACATTTTGCACATTTGTGAACTTGTGAACTCAAATAAATGATGAGTAAACGGTTGATGTTTTGTTGGGCAATATGTACTACAGTGGCAACTTGGGGTTAAGGCTCTTGCTCAAGAACCCAGTGCTAGGATTCACACATGACCTCTTGATCCAGAGACAGGTATACTACCCACTTGGCCATCACCACCCCATGCCCTGCCACACTGCAAAAATTGAGACAAAGTATGTACACTGTAAAAAATGTCCGTAAATTTAACAGTAAAATGCCGTATAAATGCTACAGAATAAAACCGTATTCCACAAAACATGGGATAACCGTAGAATTTACAGTGCAAAACCGTAATTGGTTTTACAGTGTAAGAACTTACATTTAACAGTTAAACATATGAAAATACGGTTTATTGCAGTAAAATTAACAATATACTGTATTATCCCTTACAGAAAAGACATGAATTTCAAATGTTTTTTACATGTGCAAAAATTTGTTTTTGGAACATTTGTGTGTGAAACCCATGGGATCACATGTGAAAACCCATGAGAAAACATATTTTGTTAAAAATTAAACCTGCTTGTTTTGATCAGTCAATGCTCTCTAAAAAACGTCCTGGAGAAAAACGTTTCAACATACTCATGCCTTGAGTTTTTTGTAATCTGTACAAATTGGAAATGTATATTAGTTGTTATCATAAAATATTGTATTGTAGTGTTTTAAAGAACCACTCCTCTGGACTGGAAACGTTCTAAGTGCATGATCATCCTCCTTGTGCTTTGTGTGAACTCTGGACTCTCACCTCCCCACTGCGGTTCATTAGTGGGACCTACAACAGGCCAGTTGGCTCATGAACTGTATCTGGCCTTGTAGCCGTGTTTTCTCCTTACCCTGCGGCGTGCTGAGCGTGTTTATAGATCATTTATGTTTGAAACCTCAGTTAAAATAATGTTAAGGTCTTATGGGTAGGCTGTGTGCTAAAGCTACATGCTATGCTATGCAACCTACCATGCTATGTGTTAAAGTTAATGCTATGCTAAGATGCTAAGTTACATTGTACTCTGAGGTTTTGTTTGTATTCCTGGTTTATGCTAACGCTGTGTCCGAAATCGCGCACTTGTGCACTTTTAGTGCGCGATTTTAGTGCGTAGTGCTTTCACACTGAAAACCAAAATAAATTCAGTGTACTGAAAGTACTCACAAGAACCCTCATAAAGAGAAACAAAATGGAGACGTGTTTTCCCTTGCCCGGACGCGGGTCACCGGGGTCCCCCTCTGGAGCCAGGCCTGG
>JBBJLR010086756.1:7500-10481 GCA_037577145.1 Brachypetersius gabonensis | reverse complement strand
GCCAGTGTGTGCCACTAACTTACAATAACAGAACATTGATCGTTTTTTAACTTTAAAAATATATTTTCATATATGACAGAGGGAGCGGGTGGGAGCATGCAGGAGCGGGTGGGAATTCACCGGGTCACACACGCCCCCTGCAGGTGAACTTTGGTGACGAATTAAACGAAGCCTCGAGGCAAAGAATTTGCCTCGAACATTTTTTATAATCGAATCATTCGAGTTCCTCGAATAATCGTTTCAGCCCTACCTACAAGATCCACAAAAGCAGTCAGCTGACCAGGGGTGCCAACACTTTTGCACACAACCATATATGATATTTTCTATTTGGACTCCAGATTCAAGACTGTACCTTTTTTCCATCTAACAGGTAGAAATGAGTAAATATGTGGAAACTTCTTAGCAAAGCAGTATAAACTGCCTGAGAAGTTAATTCACATTAAAAATACCTGTATTAAGAAGAAATGGAAAAATGTATTTAAAGTTTATTCAATGTTCACACTTTGGACATGAGGTTTTGATATGAATGACTGGACGCCTTCAGCCGCTGGTTCTGGTTCCTGTCAGCATGAGATAGACAGTAAATTCACACAGTAGTTAAAAGGGTCAGTGTGCGCAGTTTAAGAAAACGCCAAGCATACCATCCATAATAATTAGCAACCTGCAGCAGGGTGGAGGGAACTGGGGCGGAGTGATCAATGAAACACGAAGCTGAGTGAAGCCCCTAATGACAGCAACTCTGTTTAAAGCCCCCAGACGTTAAACTGTGCGGGGAGTTTGCCTCAAAGCGCTGTTGGATGGTGAACAGCCACTGGCACCTGATATTAAACTTTCTTTCAGCAACGGATTGGTAAAACCGCACGGTTACTGCAGCGGACTGTGACGAGCTTCACACACATTAATTATTCAACAGAATTATGAAGTCAGGCTGATTAGTCATGGGCTCGTCCTCTGTACCTTCTGCATCCCCCCCGAGACGCTCTACAGAATGGTGCATGTGGTGCTGCGGGTCTTCAATATTTGATCGTCTATATTTCTGCTGAATTTCAAACCCTGGCTCTTCTGACCGCTGCCGAACTGGAAACTCCGGATCTGCTGCATTGTTTGGTCCTGATCTTTTAGCAAAGACGGATACATTGTAAACGAGGGTCACCCTCAATGTCTTAATAAAGGTTGATTGATTGACTGTGGATGCTGTGGAACTTTTGCAAATAACTCATAATGTTTTTTGCTTCATCAAATAAATAGGTGTTTATAATTAGAATTTGATTTGACATCGTAAGCACCACTGATGCGCCACTTCCAAATAAAATCCATCAATTTTCGGCATGAGAAAGAGCGAGAACTTCACACCTGACAGACCAGAAATGAAATCAAACCTCCAGCAATCCTTCACAGCCTTGGAGGATTTATTGCTGAACTGAAAGAAGTGAATAAAAACCTTTTTTTATTAGCTTTGAAATGCTTGGTGAGAGAAGAATCATTAATTTATTATACTCTGCTAAATCCAAGGAGACCCCCTTTATAGAAGCCAAAAAAAGAGAGGAAAAAAGAAGAAGGAGTGCAAATGATAAAAAAAAACCCTCTGGAATCAGGTATGAAGACTTTGTCTTCTTACCTCTCGTCTGATTAGCAAGAAAAACGTCCTTGCATTTGACAATCTATGTCAAAATATTCCCGGCAGCTGGATAAACACACACTGTGCCGTTGTTTACAGCCGTCGCCGCGCGAAGGACGAAAAAAAAAACCCCAGCATTTTTTTATCTGCCATCTGTGCCGGCGAACGCGTCTCCACTTCCCTTTATGCAACGACGCCATAAAAAGCCCAACAGTCTCCCATATGGTTTATATGCCTGAGCGGAACTGGTGGTGGATTTGTCAGAAATTCATTATTTGGGGCAAATACATTAAATCTCCAACTGTTGGAATTAACACTGTTCCCAAAATATGAGTTGCACCACTAATGAGGTAACAATGCATCAGAAAATCATGCAGAAAGGTGAGGGTGTGTGTTGTAAAGAACAGGTGCTCAGTTAGGTTCTCCCTCAGCCCCCTAGTGGCCAACATGAAAACAGCAGAATATCAGTTCAGCGGCATAAACCCAAAACCAATGGCCTAATCTGCAAAAACATGGTGTCTGAACCAGTTGTAATGAACACTTAATCTTCTAAAATGTACAGTACTGTGCAAAAGACTTTCTTGTATTTTTAATGTGGTCTTTTAGAACAGTTCTCCAGGCTTCCTGAAGGACTCTCATATTCAGTCCAGTCCCTGAACCGGACCAGTTTCAGAGGAATGTTTCTGTTGGTTAAGACACACAGTGACCTACGTATGAATCATTCAAGCAGAACAAAGAGTCTCTAACTGAAGTCCTGGACCAGTGAAGAACCAGGAGCAGGTGATTCCAGATGATCAGGCGGTGATCAGTATACTGGTGGTGCTGAATGCTCCTTTATCTAGACACTTTGCATATTTAGGCACTTTGCAGCCTGTCTGAGTAAAATATTTGTTCCCATTTGTTTCATTTAATCTATTCAGTATGTCAAAGATTATGACAGAAGCCCCCAGGTTTGTCGGGTTTGCCTTTATATTTTCTTTAAGAGTAATCTATTAAACTGAGTTTAAAATGGCATTAAAGTGTTCTGAGAGTAATTTGGGTGCATTTTTAGGGTGTATACTATAAAAATAAAAATATATATATTTTTTAATTTGCCAGCACTGTGGTTTTTCACTATACGCAGGTGCTCTTGGAACGTAACCCCCCCAAAAAGCGACGGATTTCTGTACATATATATAGAGGAAGGTATTGGGACACTGGACCATTTAATCACCAGGGACTATAATGGCACTGCATTAAAATCCATAGACTTTAATATGGAGTTGGTCCCCTTTAACAGCTATAACTGTTTCCACTGTTCTTGGAATTCTTTCCATAAGATTTTGGAGTGTTTGTGGGAATTTGGGCCCATTCGTTCTGTAGA
>JBBJLR010086756.1:0-2500 GCA_037577145.1 Brachypetersius gabonensis | reverse complement strand
TACTTAAAAGCTGTTTACTACTGCGCAGAAGTGTTATGCTAGCATCCAAACATATTCAAAATATTACAATAAATACAAATAATTTTAGACCTCTTTCTTCATGGAAGCCCAGCAGGGCTGGACTGGCCATCAGGCATACCGGGCCGCTGCGAAATTTGGCCAGGGGACGGAGTCTCCCTGGAGCATCTTGGGGTAAAGGGTCTAGCTCAGGGACCCAGTGGTGGTATGCTGAACGTAGGATTCGAACCCGTGATCTCTTGGTCCAGAGGCAAATATCCTACCCACTAAGCCACCACCAGCCCATTAATATCAATTCACTACTTTTATAAAAAAGAAACCTTTTTACTTTTTACAGATTTCTTTTTTCTTTGTATGTTCACTTGAAGTGAAAATTCTGTCATACATGAACACACCACAGCACACAGTGTGAACAGCACAAAATTATTCCTCTGCATTTAACCCATTCACCAAGTGAAGCAGTAACACAGCGCCCAGGGAGCAGTGTGTGGGGACGGTCCCTTGCTCAGGGTACCTCAGAGGTGCCTAGCGGTCTTGGGAATTGAACCCATGACTTTCTGATCGCAGGGCAAATGCCTTAACCACTAGGCCATGAAACCACTTGTGAGTTTCTATGTTTTTTCTTGTTCACTTGTGTGTTTGCTGACAAAAGTAAACCCACTGCTGATAAAACATTTGCACAGTACTGTACACACACACACACACACACACACACACACACACACACCGGCCTCACGGTTTGCACCGAACCTTGTTTGGATAGCCCTCAATCCACAAAATGACCCCCATCCACATCTTTACCCTCCAGGTGACAAAACGAAAGTTTAACAAACCTTTCTCAACAAATTGTGAGGACCCCTCTGCACCACCCAGTGCCCACTCCACACTAAACCTCTGGTCCAGCTGCTTTTTCTGGTCTTTTTGCCCTTGACCTTTGCCTCAGCTTCTGATAAGCCAATTTGCCCTGAACTGACCTCTTGACCTGTTTTTGATTTGCAGCTTTGATTGTATTTTCCAGCTTGTGGACTGTTCTTAAAATAACTTTTTACAGAGCATCTGCCTCCAGCCTCTATCTGTCAAACAAATATGGCTTTTAGCAAAAGAAGGGCTGGAAACAACCTTCTTACAGAATGAACTTGCAGAAGAACCGTCGAAAAAGATTCTCAGAGGTGAGAATTATTTTTCCACCCTTTTCTAAATGCCACGTATGACAGCTGCCTAATAGGTCTATCTGATAAGAATGTAATATATATTTTACAATAAAATATAGAATATGAAAGGCTATAAGGTAATAGTGTATTGCTTATTCAATAACCATTTAACAGCTTCATCAGTGACTCGCAGAGCCCTTCAGTGACGTATCACCAATCTTCAATATGAAGACAAAGACAAGAAGGAGCCCACACATAAACCTGCCCATTACCGATTATAAATGCCTGTCAGCCCAGGGAGGTGATTAATAATGAACCCGACCTCCACAAGGGAGCTGAGCCATGAATGAAAATCCCTGTGTTCACAACCGATCTCCTCTGTGTTACGTCAGATCACGGCTGGGAAGAGTATAAAGCTGCATACCTCAACTGAACAACAACTGAACAACAAGTTAAACTGGGACCAGGACCAGGACTGGAACAGAACAGGACTGAGACTGAGCAGTAGTGAGTCAGGTGGTATAATCTGTATAAAGGAAATATTCTCACCCTTGGCCTCCACTTCGAAAAGAGAAGCCTTGATTTAGGATAAAGTCGCTTCTGTAATACGAATTTGTAAAAAAGTTTATTCTGAACTACTAACTTAGGACATGAAACTGGTCAGGTTCAGGGACTGGACTGAAAATGAGAATCTTTAAAAGTCAGGACGCCTGGAGAACTGTTCCTCAAGATTACAGTAAAAAGTCTGGCTCTTTGGAAGCAAATTATGAAGAAATGAGGGGCGGCTCAAGACTTCTGCACAGTCCCAGTAGGATTTGAGACGTGCAGTTTCGGGAATACAGCTTCCGTCCGGAGTGCATTTCAAGAGAGCCAGACCTCCAGGTGCTCAAGGTGAGTAGTACCTTCAAGAAGCTACAGACACAGCAACCAATGTTGATTCATGATGGTCATCTAACGTGTGTAATTGCTTCAGGGTCTGCCTTCAAAAAGAATTCCCACCATCACTTAATTAACCAACAAACTACGTCCCACCAGGATTCCATACTGGCATCTGTCTGCCGATACATGACGGGCGTCTGCAGCTCTGAGGTGGCTGGAGTTACTGGAGCAGAGCAGAGATCTAGTGCAGTGCATATCAGTAAGCAGACGTTTTGATGAATGTAAACTACAGGAGAAATGAAATGCTTTAGGACATGGAATGTTTTTTTGTATTAATGCATTTTTTAAGCGAATCCTGCCCGGTAACAACTATCTGTCTACAGAGCGACAGCGATGACAACCATATCAACCATGGATGAATACAATGTCTGTAAATAGATATTACATATATA
>JBBJLR010086715.1:0-10484 GCA_037577145.1 Brachypetersius gabonensis | reverse complement strand
CTGATTTGAATCCCATTGAAAATCTGTGGAGGGAGCTGAAGATCAGGGTGATGGCAAGAAGACCCTCCAACCTGAAATATTTGGAGGTTATTGCTAAAGATGAATGGGAGAGCTGGTATGCAATAGGAAGCGTTTGATTGCTGTAATAGCCAATAAAGGCTTTTCTATTAATTTTTGAGGAAGGGTATGAATACTTTTGGACATGCCACTTTTTGCATAATTGCACATAAAAGCTGAGAAATGTTTTCCTCAATGATGTCTTTAGTACATAATTATACTATATATATATTCAATGAATTCCCAAATTGTTCTTGGCTTGGGTGTGTGGTTCTAGGACAAACCTGTATAGTTGGTGGCTCTTTATGTTGTATTAAGTGACATTCTTCAACCAGTACAATTTATTGCTCATGCATTTTATCTCCAGTGATAACTGGTCTTGTTCATTTTTATAGACAGCGTTGACCTCTCATATAAAGTACATGAATTATTACCTCATATTTTCTTGATTACCAGCCAAGGTGGATAGGCAAAAACATCTATTGTGCGGACCTCAGAAAACTTCACAGGACCTTTCATGTTGCTATTCACACAAAATCCAGGATGGTTTTTCCAGAGCTATTGTTACGTTTCTGTCAGCGGCCAGTAGAGCCCGCTGTCGGTTAGTTAGAGACTTTTATTTTGAACCATGTGCATTCAGAGTCGCCAAGTCAGGTGTTTTAGGTTGAGTTACCTTGATTTCTGTCTGTGATTGGTTCTGTCTGGGACTAGGATGTATATAAGCTCACAGAGTCGTTGTATTAGTTGCTGGTTATCCCTCACGTTTACCCCCACGATACCCATTCCTCTTGTGTCTCACATTGTATGTATGTTTAGTGTTCAAGGCCACCGTGCCTCATTTTGTTTTATAGTTCTGTGTAGAGTCTGTCTTTTTGTAATAAAAACCCATCCTGAAATTTGCATCTTGTGCCGCGCCTCACTCCCCCGAGCCAGAGATGTGACAGCTATCCGGAGATAGAGCTTTTAAAAAGCTCTTCTAACAATGACTACATAAGTGACTCCTGTGACACCTACATTGAATTTCTACATTGTCAGTTAGGGAGCCAATAATGGCTCTAACAAGACTTTTGGCGAACAGAACATGCTTCATTAATCTTCTTCATTAATCACTAAAATTAACATTGAACTCTATCCATCCACCCAGTCCCAATTCAAATTCCAAAAATAACAATGAACAAACTTTTAGATGGACAAATCTTAAAAGAATAAATATATATTATTTTCTTTCTTTCTTTCTTTCTTTCTTTCTTTCTCAGTTTCATATTAATGGCAAAAATGACAAATTATTGTAAGAGGCTGAATCAGTATTGTTTATGGAGGCTGAATCAGTTCATGGAGGCTGAATCATTTTTGAGTAGGTGCTGTGTATTTACTTTTCCATGAGATAAATGTGAAGGTGGTCTTATTGATTACAAAATTGCAGTTGTTCCAAATTGGTGTCAATTTACAGGGGTTAGGTTTGTGATCTTATTGATTTTCCACCAGGCTTCTAGAGTTGTTGAAATGTTGATCATATAAGGATGTTTTTCGATTGATTGGGACATGAATGGTAGATCTTTAATAAAAAATTCTCCACATACTGACTGTTCAAGTTTGAGCCAGGGATTTGTTGCTTATCCGAATATGTCTATTTTATTATATACTATAAATTACAAGCTAAAAAGTGATGAATAAATGGGGCATTTATGCAATCAAACACTTTTAGTTCTTTGGCTACTGGCTTCCAACAGCCATGTTGGTGTCTTGCATTTGAGAATCGTGTGTATTTCTCACCAGTGACAACAAAAGGCCCTCTCATATACAATGAATGAAATTAAGGCTCTTCTTCATTATGAACAGTTAATTAGCTTCTTGGTGAACAATGCCTACAATGCCATGGGGTCAATGGGCAAAGACCAGGATTCCTGGAAGGTTGCCACATTACAAAATAGGCCAGTGGTTTCTACTCCCATTCCTGATGACCTTGTGTTCATTCTTGTGTTTTCACTGCTCTAATACACCTGTTTCGATGCATTAGCTAATTAGAAAGCACATTATGAGCTGGGCAAGATGTATTAGACTGGGGAGAACATAGAGCCTCCAACAAGAGAACTGAGCAGCTCTTACATAAAAAAGGTTTTCACTAAAGCCTACAAAGTCCTTCAGAGCAAGATGGATAACATGCCTTCACCTGGTGATGGTCTTCACCTTTACTAATAAAGTACAATGATTGTTGTGCTATTCATTTGATCTACATAATAAATGATAATTATATTCGATTGACATTGTGAATTGTGAGGGTTCAAATCTAAAGTTTCCATTCTACTTCCACAAGAAAAGACAAAACTAGGGAACAAATGTAAAATGCTGTGCATTCAATAATGATATATTTGTTATATATCAATATAACAAATATATAATTTTCTACTTACAAATACAAATGTGGTGTAGATTGAAAGAAACACACTTTTCACTGAATTTTTCCAAAGATCTGCAAAAAAGAAAAATTAACCAAAGAGGCATTTCAAGGTCAAAACCTTGACCTTGGAGAGAGTACAGTCTTAATGGGAACTCTGAATAGAGAAGAGAGGTTTAACCTGGAGTGTTTTCTTCTCAAACTGTTGGCAAGTTATTCCCATTATTCAAAATGTCTACAGAATTCAACTGTAAAGTGGTTTGATGAGATATTTACCATTCTGATAGAAGCCAGACATCTGAAAGCTACCTCTGCCTCCGCATTTTGATCATAGTAAAATGGTTCAGCATGTGGAATTGGGGCTTTCTCTGTGGTTTCTTCCACTATTTAAGAAAATATCCATGCTGTCTTAATTGTTGGATGTACTGTGATCTACTGTAAAGGGACACTAAAACATGAACTATGTTCCTATTGTTTGCTTGCACTAAATCTAGGAATTTTGATTGTTAGATGTTAATGCATAGAAATAGCTGCTTTTTGCCTAAGCAATTTGTTGCCTAGTACACATATGCTCTGCAATGGTGCTATAAAGAATGTTTTTCTTCCACCATGTTACAGTAATGACTGTATGTTTAGCTTAAGCACACTGCCGCTGGACCGTATTAGCATCACAAGCCCCGCTGAGGATAATTCCCTCCACGCTGGAGTACCATGTCAGTCCTCATAAACTTATACTCGGAGGAAATGGTTTTATTTCCAAACCTGCTATTTTTCTCCCTGTGCCTTCCCAAACGCAGAGGCTAAAGTAGGTCTGAGTTTTGTAAAAAATATTCACAGGCCTCTTGCTGCCTAGCTGCAAATACCAACAGCTAATCAATGTTTACACTGTTTACAACTTAGCGGTTTTATAGAAATAGAACTGTGCTCACACCTATCCAAACTGGTGTTTCCTTCTGGAAACTGCAAGAAAATTAAAGGAAATATTTTTTTTGAGTTTTAATACAACCCCATACGGCAACAGATCTGTTCCAAAGAATTTTAGATGTAGTCCCAGTGCTGGACTGGCTATCGGGCATCGGGCTGGTGGTCATTTTGGGCTGACCAGGTACATTTGGGCCGGCGTGGAATTCCCCCCCAGTCAAGCCCTGTCCAGTCCTGTGTATATTTAATACTAAACCACTACAGTGATAACACAGTAACCACACTGCGTGTGTGTGAGAGAGAGAGGAACGAGTGAAATGTTCTCAGAAATGATTTCTTAAACCCATGTGTATACAATAAAATGCTTGTATTTTTTGTCACATAGTCATTTTGTGTTATACTCGCAGCATGGCCACGCGCTGCCGTATTGTGTGAACTGGGAACAGTGAATGCTCGTCTCTCTGTTTGCCGGATCTTCTTAGTGGTCTGATCCAAATGATCCAACTCATTAAAAAGAGCCGAAATAACTAATAACTAATCGCGTGATAATGTAGTACGAACGGCAGGCTTGGGTTGAGCATATCTATAAGATCTCACTTTTCTTCTACTTGGTAATTTTAATTTCTCTTGGTTGTGAGGGACGATCGCCATTGGCTTCTGAAATGAAAAACGTCAGCATCTGCAGCCCTGCTATGTAAATAAAACTAAACTGAATTTTTATTTTGCTCGTTTTGATATAATTGGGGAAAATGTACTTTAAATAACAAGTTTTAATAACTCACTCACTGTTTGTAACCGCTTTACCTTCACACACATCTTTAGATGTGAGAGAAACCCCAAACCCCAGATGAAACCCACACCACAACCAGGGGAAAAAGGAAACTCCACACCCACTGCATCACCGCGGGGCCCAGGTTATAGTGATATAGATCAAATCAAAGATATCAATGATAATCAAATAAATAAATCAAACATAATTTGCTTTAAATAAAATTGATTATATATACTTTTATTATTGGTCATTTATTAACTTGGTAGGAAAGCATCTTCCATCAACACCTTTCGGTAGCCAATTTGTGAGCTTAGGTGTCTGAATGTGAATCTTGTGAGTGAAAAAGGCAATATTTTACAAGTTTCATTTTTGAAATGTAAAGTGTATAGAATGACCATTACATTAAATTACTTCGGAGAGCTCAGAGGTCATGAAATGTACTCCCTGCTGTCAGGAGAAGTATCATGTCTCTTCTGACTCAGAAAAGGCAATTACTCCCGACTGACCTGTCCAAAGTCCAGCTAATGTCAGAGTTATCTGAGATATGGCTCATCAGTGCTGTAATTAGTTTTCTGCCCTTTCCATAAGGGTGCTCTGCCAGGAGAACCGAAGGAAATGATCTCAGTGCCTGATCCCAACTGTAACTGTTTCACATATAACACTCATCTGTCACTGTACTGCATCATTCTTACTCCTCATAGTGCTTCCAGTGTCATGATTCTGAGGGGTTTAGCCACACTTTGATAATGAGAGGAAAGTTTCAATTTAAAGTATGAGTGCCACCTCATATAGCAATCAAAAGTTTTGTCGAAAATTGTTTGCGTTTAAAGTGCAAGGGTCTCCAGAATGATAACATTACAGAAGGCAACGCTCTTCGCTTCTAATGTAAATTAATACAAACATTTTTTAGTTTTGAACCTTATCTTTTGGTTCATTAAAAAGGTTTTGTACCAGACACAAAGCGACTGCTGTGTTTGAATGATAAACTTAAAATTGGAAAAAGTAAATTGATAAAAAAAAAAACATTACAAAAAAGTAGAGATGATTTTCCATGGATAGTGGTGTGATGTTTTTCATAATTGCTGGGGCAGCAGGTGGCCTAGTGGTTAAGGCATTCGCCCTGCAATCAGGAAGTCATGGCTTTGATTTCTAAGACTGCTAAGCACCTCTGAGACTCTCTTGAGCAAGATACCACCCCCACACTGCTCCCCAGGCATTGTGTTTCTGGCTGCCCGCTGCTTTACTTGGTGGATGGTGCAGAGAAAGAATTTCAATCTGTTCACATTGTGTGCTTTGGTGTGTTTACATATGACAGAATGGTCACTTGCGTAATTCTAAATGGCCCATATCATGCATTTATTTGCATTTTTTGTCTTCGATATATAACACTGTCAAAATCGCTCAGGTCTTTATTCAGAAGAACCAGTTCTTCACTTGCCGCCTACTACATCTCACCCCTAAACAGGTGCTGTTTTAACTAAATAATCAATCTTATTCACTTCACCTGTGTGTGTATATAATGTTATGACTGATCAGTATGTTATTAGTATGTAAATTAGTATGTTTGTGACATCACAGAAACAATGAATTTACAGCTATTTGTGAACAGTACGTTTTCAAGACTTTAGAATTGTTTATATGCTATGTCAAACTCTTTTACTTCAAAAGAGTTAGAAAAGTTAACCTTTAAATCACAAGGGTTAACTCAGTACAAGTAGAGTGGATGTTTGAGCACGTTCCCAAAGAGAGAGTCCACACACATTAGTGTTTGAGGAAAATTAGCCATGTGAAACAGACAGCCATGCTAATTACCAAAGTAAAGATCATCAGCCTGCTATGAAATACTGATATGAAAAATGACCCAGCTACATTCCTGAGCTATGAGTGGAGACTGTGTCTGGCTTATTAGCTGGAGCAAAATCAATATAAAAACAACTTTATACACTAAGCAAAGTCAAACTGAACCTGATGGAGAGATTAAATATCTTCAGTTAACTTGATGAAAAACTACTTTTATAACATTTTATTATTATTTCTCACCCAGAGCTCATTGAAACAAGTGGAAACAATACATTTTCTAAACTTTCAATCCTCGCTACATCTTGTATTTGTAGAATTACGTTCCAAGAGCACCCGGATATAGTGAAAAACCGTGTTGTTGAGTTTTGGTTAAAAGAAAAAGCCTATTTTTATAGGTGTTAAACTCAGTTTAATGCATTACCCTTACAGAAAATGTTAAGGTAAATAAATAATCATAATCAGAAAAATCAGGTTAGCATTAGTAGTGTGCAGCGAGCGAAAACAAGCACTCGTACACAACAGATATGTTGAAATAACTCTCTCTACTCACATGTTTAGACAGAGCACAGGCTTACTAATACTAAATAAATGAGATAACAGTTGAAAATCGGGGGTGAAAAGTATAAAACACTAAAATATGAGGACAAGACATGGAGCACTCATGCTACATGCTGCAGCAGCTTTTCAATGTACTATCACCACCTCTGGACTGTTGGCGGTAATGCAGTTTGGTACTCATTAGACTGAATCCGAGTGCTGATCCATGTAAAACGAAGGGGTTACTGTATATCAAAGTAATGATGGAATGTGAAACTTTAAGTGGAACAGTTTGGAGCATGTGTCCATTCATAATGTTAATGAATGTTATATTCTTTAAATATAGTTGTGATTTCCTTACCTATGAAGTATACTGCTTTGTCTATAAAGTTCCTGGAAAGACGATTGTCACTCCAGTGCTGCTTAAATCTTCTCTTCTGTGTTCTACTGCCTAGTATTGCAAACGTTTTGTAACAAGGAAGAAATGTGACTTGTAATCAATTTATTGATTTTTTTGGCTTGCAATAACCCAACCCAGTGATCCTTGGGTTGTAAAAACTTCACTTTGCTTTGCTTGGCTGTGTAACATATTCAGATGGTGACTGCCATATGTGGGAGAGTTTTGCTGGTTCTGGATTAATCAATAATGGCTTATCTGCATTGCAAGTTATTTATTTTGCTTTAATTTTACTTGTTATTCTAATTTTCTAAATCACTTTCACATAATATCTCATCTCTCCAAAAATGTGGAAATATCTGAGTAAGGATTTTGTCTCCATTTACTGCTTTAACAGCCTCTTATCTGTTTGAAAAGGTTTTGTACTTGACATTGGAACTTTTCTGTGAAAAAGTTATTTACATTACAGGCACTGCCGCTGATCTACCAGGATAAATAACGCAGATAATAGTAAAAAAAACAGTTCACATGTGGGATCATGGGGTTAATGGAGATAATAATAGAATATATGAATGAAATTATACCTCTATTGACCAAGGTCTGCTCTAGTATCAGATCAATTGCAGTGTGTACTGAGTGAAGCTCCTTATATATACATGACATGGGAAAAGCAATTGCTCCTCTAAAGAATGTTTTCAGAAAGTACATCCCTCAGGAACATGATCCTGTTTTAAGTTGACATGCTGAATATAAATGAGGAACTTGGAGAGTGTTGGATATAATGCAGGTTCACACTGAAGCTGCCTGCAAGACAACATACTTTGGTAAAGCACTAAAGAAAAGCATTCAGGCAGCTACATGATATTCTCCATGACAACTGATATAAACATACATCAACATTTTTAAAAAAGCTTATTCCACAATGTGTCACTTGTAAAAAGGACTTAGTCAATGGACTTAGTCAAAACCATTTTACCTCAGCATTTAGCTGTCTGGAGTGTGTAACAATACGTACATAAAATAAGTGAATGTTAGAAGCTATTATTAGTATACTACAAATTTAAAGGGAGAGTGGGTCTGGTCTGTGTGTAGATGGAACATAAAGACTAAAAGCATACAAGGTTTGTTTTGAAATTCATATGCTTTTTGAAACACTCACATTCACAGGTGCACTATATGGACAGCAGGGACTGATATTGCATTCAAATATCATTTGTGCCAATTTATTCTGTAGAGCATTTATGGGGTCAGACACTGATGTTGGACGAGAAGGCCTGGCTCACAATCTTCATTCCAGTTCATCCCAAAGGTGTTGAATAGGGTTGAGGTCAGGGCTCTGTGCGGCCAGTCAAGTACTTCCACACCAAACTCATCCAGCCATGTCTTATGGAGCTTGTTTTGTACACTGGGGCACAGTTATGCTGGAATAGAAAAGGTTCTTCCCCAAACTGTCCACAAAATTGGAAGCATGGCATAGTCCAAAATGTCTTAGTATGCTAAAGCATATTGGTTGCCCTTCACTGGAAGTAAGGTGGAGGCTTAAACCTTGAAAAACAGGTGTGTCCCACTACTTTTGTCCACATAGTGTATCTATGGATTATTTGGATTGTTCAATAAGTCTCTTTATACACCCACTGGAAACCCATTGGAAACCCCTGCCTTACATATCAACTCATTGGCTACTTTATTGGAAACCCCTACTTTTAAGTGCATACTGTCCAGTATATCAACCCTCCTCTACTCCATCCATTATTGGTCAGCTTCTGACCACACGAACACTCTTAAAAATGGCATTCAAAAATGAATTGTTTTCATATGTTTTTAGTGGCTGCTGCTCTAGAGGGCCATGCTTGTAAAGAAGGTTTGTGAGCAAGAAGAACCTTTCAAAGATGTAATCAGGCTTTATCTAATGTGAGCATTCTTGAAAAAATCTTTCAATTGGTAAAAAAAATATAGTGAATTATGGGAATGTTTATATTTTTCAAGGATTCTTCATACTGACACCTCTGTACAAACAGAATTCTTTGGATAACTAATTGGTTCTACTGGGGCATTACTCAATGCAGCTTTTAAAATGTTCCCTTTAACAGCTGTCAAAATAACATTGTCTTTCAGCATTTACTCAGTAGATAAAAGCACAGCTTTAGTTAGGCTGAGTCTTTTAACTCACCGTTAAATGTCACATTGTAGCCATTAACATTTCCTTAACCGCTTGTGTTGTGTGATATATATATATTCTGAAGGGTTTAGCATGTGGCCTTTTGTCAGGGAGATTTGATGTTGAGTCATGAGAGCAGATCGTACAGTGTATCAGTGTGTGATGGTGAAGAGAAAATGTCAGAGAGAAAAAAATAGAACCAGAGAGACTTCAGCAGCAAAGGTTCTGTCACAGCTCTCCAGAGTAAATTAAATGCTTCACAACCATGAGTGTGTATTAGTGTTCAGACAGAAAGTACAGGATTAATAGAACTGGGATTGGGTGTTTATGAGTTGTGAGCAACATTGGTGTAACTGGTGGAGCATTCTCACCCTTTTTATGAACCTCTTAGACCTATATTACAACCTTTCTGCCTTTGCAAACCCATTGCATGTGTTGCATATGATCTTGTTTTCAAAGAGAAAGAAAGAAAGGAGGAAAGGGAGACAGAAAATCTGAAAAAAAGTATATTGAAGAAAGAAAAAAAACTAAAGGAAAAGCAAAATAGAAGAAAACAGACCAGAAGACATTTAGCGATTGTGTCGCTGTCCACAGACTGTGATGCTGAATTTCATTATGTTGTCCAGAATACTCCTTTTATTCCATCACTCAAACTGGATCAATCATACAGCAACCTTTACTACCATGAATGTATTTGTGTTGAGCTGTGTTTTCAATTAGCTGTGCGCTAATCTGTGAATCTTAAAAACATTGTTTTACCAGTTAAACCATTTAATTTGGGATTCATTTATAATGACTCCAGACTGTGACAGAAAGAGGCTTTTCAGTTATTGATGGAACAAATCTTTGTTTTAACTAACAGTAAATGCTGGGAAACTGTCCTTCTCCTGTAAAGTTACTATTTTGGAGATTCAAGGCTTCTACATTTACATATATAGTACAGTGACATATATAGTTAAATGTTGGTTATACAGTATATGTATTGTCCCAAGTAGTAGTAGTACATTCACAGAATTACTGTAATCTCTTTATTTCATTTGGTCTGTATTGGGAAGGTCACATCGTGCCCATCATTTTTTGACTTTTTCTTTGAATATTTCCGTCTAATGTGCCTCAGTGAAGAGCTACTTCATTTAGGGCTCATTTGGAGTTTTTGGAATGGACTTATTTGCATGACGCCTGTTGGTTTGGCATTAATTTAATCATGCAGTAGGTGGTCAGTGGCGTATGATAAATCAGCCTAAATGAGGAGAAATTGTCTAGCATTAGTGTTTGCTCCGCTCCGCTCAGAGTGCGCGTCCGGAAATGAAGTCAGGAAGTTAAATAATGAAGAGTGACATCCATTACATCTGCAGGCAAATACAATATAATGTAGCTACAGAGAGAGAGAGAGAGAGAGAGAGAGAGAGAGAGAGAGAGAGAGAGAGAGAGAGAGAGAGAGAGAGAG
>JBBJLR010086673.1:0-10485 GCA_037577145.1 Brachypetersius gabonensis | reverse complement strand
GCGCCACTAACTTACAATAACAGAACATTGATTGTTTTTTAACTTTAAAAATATATTTTCATATATGACCGGGAGAGCGGGCGGGAGCAGGCAGAAGTGACAGGGGGAGCGGGCGGGAGTGGGTGGGAATGGTCAGAAATTCAGCGGGAGCGAGATTAAAAAAATAGTCCCGCAGGGCTTCACTTCATATCTCCTGCTCTGAGCTGTGTGCTCTTCTTCGGTGCAAAAAGACCCTACTCCCTGCGACAAAAATAGCATGTTCCCCGGGTCACACACGCCCCCTGCAGGTGGACTTTGGTGATGAATTAAACGAAGCCTCGAGGCAAAAAATTCATTTTTTGTAATCGAATCATTCGAGTTATTCGATTAATCGTTTCAGCCCTAGATTTGATCAAAGTTCCTTGAAGGATTTGATGAAGCTATCTGGTGGGATTTGTTTAAATTGGAGAGACTTTGTGAAGGCACCGGAAATGATTTAAGGAAGGAATCTGGAAGGATTTGTTGAAGGTACAAGCCAGAATTTGATGAAGGTATCTGAAAGGTTTTGATTCGAGTATCTGGGTGGATTTGAGGAAGCTAACTGGAGGGATTTGATAGAGATGTCTGGAAGGATTTGAGGAAGGTGACTGGTGAGATTTGATAAAGGTACCTGGGAGGGATTTGCTGAAAATTCCTGAAGGATTTTGATGAAAAAAACTGAAGGGACTTGATGAAAGTACATGGAGAGATTTGATTAAGGTACCTGGAGAATTTGATGAAGATGTCTGGAGGGATTTAATGGAGGCGCCTCTAAGGATTTGATGTCGGTACCTGGAGGGATATGTTGGAGCTATCTAAAAGAGTTTGATGAAGGAGCCTGGAGGGATTTGATTAAGGTACCTGGAAAGACTTAATGAAGGTCCACAGTAGGTTCCGGATTCCCTCAAAGCGATTCAGAAGCTTCACCAGACGCATCACTCGGAACAAACGGAAGAGTGTTATGGACACACTCATATTCTCTGATTCCTGGAAATAAATAAATTTACCACAGTACTTAAATGAGTACACACAGACAACTATTTTACAATGATGAAAAATGACAAAAGTATAGATATTTGTATTCATTATCTTAAGTGTTCAAGAAAATACATGCTAAACCACAGCCTGTCCATTTACAAAAGGAAAGGGTCAGTACTTACAGCTATCTTGTTCACCTCCTGGGGAGAGGAAAGGGGGAAATGTTTATAGTTGTTAAATTACAGCTACATATTGTAGAAACACCACACACAAAACATACCAATTAAATGGCTCCTTATCAGCATAGATAGGCTTAATTGAAATAATATGAACAAAGTTTTAAAATGTAAATATTAGCATTTCAGTCCAGGAGGTGAGATTGTGTTACCTCACAGCCTGTCAGGCAGTAGAGTCCACCTTGAGCAGCAAGTGCAGTCTACAGGAGACAGAGATGGACAGAAAGAAAAAGAGAGAGGACAAGTCAGTGTGTATAAGGATGGGTGAATGTGTGTGAGAAGAATGAATACAAGAGATAGGAGTATACTCTGTGTCCACTTTATCAGAAACCCCTACTAGTTAAAGACTGCAGCCCATCTGCTGATTCTTGTGGACCTACTGTTCCCTTTATTTAGCTACAGGTGGATGGAGAGTGCAAACACAAAAACGCAGGATAGAAAGAAGTTTCTGAAATAGACTAAATGGATGAGACACCAGAGATGGTAAAGCTTTCTTCTCCATTACAGTAGCCAGCTCAAATAATTTAAATCATTCTGAAACGACTCTCTTCTTTGAGTCAGAGCCATGTGAAGTCGCAGCGTGATAGCAGGGGTGACAAGACACAGGTGTACAGGACAGAGCGTCGTCAAGGCACAGACAGAGCCAGAGAGTTTCCAGTCCCAACTCCCACTCAATGACCCATTCAGGCCAGTTTGAGCAGACAGTAGAGGGCACTCCACTTTCCAAAAATGTGTGTTTTTCCCAGACACTTATTTTTTAAACACATACACTTTTTAGTTGGCCAACCAATTAACCTATCAGAAATAGTACAGTGCCTTGCAAAAGTATTCACCCCCTTGCCATTTTTCATGTTTTGTTGCATCACAACCTAGAATTATAAAATGGATTATTTTCATTTCATTTACAGAACATGCCTACAACTTTGTAGTATTTGTTTTATTGTGAAGCAAACAACAAATAGAACAAAATAACCGAAAACCTTAAAGTCAGTACTTTGAAGAGCTGCAAGTCACTTTGGATAAGTCTCTAGGAGCTTGCCACATCTTGCCACTGGGATTTTTGCCCATTCAAGGCAAAACTGCTCCAGCTCCTTCATATTGGATGGTTTTCGCTTGTGAACAGCAATCTTCAAGTCTGACCACAGATTCTCAATTTCCCCTAAAACCACTTGAGTGTTGCTTTAGCAGTATGCTTCAGGTCATCGTCCTGCAGGAAGGTGAACCTCTGTCCCAGTTTCAAATCACAGACAGACTGACACAGGTTTTGTTCAAGAACATCCCTGTATTCAGCACCATCCATCTTTCCCTCGACTCAGACAAGTTTCCCAGTCCCTGCTGCAAAGCATCCTCACAGCCAGTGATGGAAATAACGGCGCTAAAAATGCGTGTTACTATAACTGAGAACACTGAAGCTGTTTTCATGCGAGCAGCGTCTCTCTCAGTCATAGGACCTCTCTTTCTCTGGGGGATGTGTGTGTGTGTTCAGGGCCCGGGGCGGGACACATAACCAGTGATAATGACTGGTGTGTCTGTAAACGTGGTGAAACTGAGAACGGGATGATTGGCTTAGATTGAGTATATTTTCATTGTTTGCCAATCAGAGGCAGAGTGCTCACACACAAGCACACACACGGTCAGTCGCACACACCAACATCCAGGAGTCACAACGATGGCAAGTCCAACAAGTTCAAAGGTAGCTTTTTGCAAAGTATTACTTTTCCCTCGCTGATGTCAAAGGCAAAAATGTTGAATTTAACAGATGTTTTATATTTATTTTATAGTTGTATAGATTTTTTTAAAGTAACGCAATAGTTACTTTGCCTGGTAATTAGTTACTTTTATAATGATGTAACTCAGTTACTATTTGTGAATATAAACTAGTAACTATAACTAATTACTTTTTTAAAGGTAGGTGCCCAACACCGCCCACAGCATGATGCTGCCATATTTTACTGGCAATGGTATTCTTGTGGTGATGTGCTGGGTTTGTGCCAGACATAGAATTTTCCTTGGGGGGCAAAAAGTTCAATTTTAGTCTCATCTGACCAGAGCACCTTCCTCCATACATTTGGAGAGTTCCCCACATGCCTTTTGGCAAACTCAAAATATGCCTTCTTATTTTTAACACCAAGTAAGGGCTTTTTTCTGGCCACTCTTCCATAAAGCCTAGCTCTATGGAGTGTACGGCTTAATCTGGTCTCCTGTGGAACTCTGCAACTCCTTAAGGGCTACCTTTGGTCTCTGTGCTGCCTCTTTGATTATGCCCTCCTTGTCCAGTTTGTGAGTTTTGGACGTGACCCTCTTTTGGCAGGTTTGCTGTGGTACCATGTTCTTTCCATTTGAAGATGATTGATTTGCTGGTGCTCTGGTGGATCATCAAAGATTTGGATTTATTTGTATAACCCAATATTACAGTCTTTCAGAAAATGTGTATTTATACTGACACATCGTGTGACACTTAGATTGCACACAGGTTGACTTCATTTTTATTAATTATTTGACTTTCCAAGGTCTTTGGTTTCACCAGAGCTTTTAAGGGGTTTCAAATCATGCCAATTTTCATTTTTTAAATTCTTTTTTATGTATGTTTTTCTCATTTCACCAACTTAGACAATTTTGTACAGATCCATCACATAAAATAACATTATAAGGTAACAAAATAGGTCAAATCCAAGGGGGGTGGAATACCTTTCCAAGACACTGTATACAGCACTGTGTGAGAGTCTTGAGCCTCCCTCATTTCTTCACATTTTGCTTCTAAAAAGGCAGATGTTCAGACTAGTGATTAGTATACTGGTGGCGCTGAATGCTGAGTGGTTTGAACATCTCATCTAGGCAGCTTGTATCTTTAGACACTTTAACCCAATATGCCAAAGATAACACAGTTTGACAAACAGTATTTTTTGGGGGGGGCAGGGGGACTGGGGGGGCACAGTACTTTTGCACATATACTGTAAAAATTCACCCTCACTCATTGCAAAGTCTCTCTATCGCCCTCTAGTGTTTTGCACTAATTTTTTGGGTAAAACTGAATGGAATTGAAAGGGGTGAGGCTCCCTCGAACTGGTTCTGTGTGGAAATGTGTGGAAGGGGGAAGCAGTGGGCGGAAAGTGAAAATGATTGACAGCTGTGTGCCACATAGAAGTTGTGGGTGGAGCTCAGGTGCGGGACCAGGGAAGACGGGTACAGGTACTGACCGTCTCAGTTGAGCTAGAGTTGACATGGAAGGCTGGCATGGGAGATTGGCGAGAGTGTCGCTGGTGAATTATGGGATAGATACAGTCCAGACAGTCAGAACATTGAAAGCAGTTATGTTTGTTTCATAGTTACAGTTAAATCAATCAAATATACACAGTTTCCTCCCTAACTCCAAGTGTAGTCGATCAGTAGTCTCATCCCCCTTTCCCACAGCACTGCTGCTGTTGCCGGTGCTGAAACAAACTGCACCTATTACACAAACTATTCAAACTGCACCCACTATACGAACCACAGCTGCTAACTAGTAGAACTCAAATGTCCAGATTCTGCTTTGAGGATATATTTAAATATCCAAATTTAAATTCAAATCTTTTTAAACTTTTCAAATATTATGACCACTACCACTTTTTTTTAATCCCTGTAGTCCTTTTTCAGTTTTACTTTAAGCTTGCTGATTATTTGCTCCATTGAGCAAATCCAAATCTATCAACTTTCAGGTCGTCCCTATTATCTTCAAGTTCTTGCCAAGACCAGATTGCTAAATGGGCATTCATTTCTTTAGTAGCCCCACTAAATTGCCATTTTCTTTCCAGCAGTATATTCATTTAAAGTTCCCTTGCTTTCTCTGTCCACCTCTCATGATATCACAGATTCTTGGTTACAGATCAGCAAAGTCTGCAAATATTTTTTCAGTGTAAAATGTGAAAAGAACTGTTCCATGCGGCTCTGTGTCCTAGATGATGCACTGCAGGAACCAAGCTGAGAGGAAGCAGGTAAAGAAGGCTGTTCTGGCTGAAGTTTCTTTTTAATGCTTAGTATCAGTGTCTCGGAAGTCAGGAAAGATACTCACGTCAATTTCACTCAGAATTACGTCAACGATGCTGCCCACAACAATCACAAAGTCAAACACGTTCCATGGGTCCCCAAAATAACCCTGAGAGAGAAAAGAATCAGGTCACATGACACTGTGTGCAGCATGGGTAGTGTAGCCTTTTAGGTAAACAACAGCATGCTAAGAATGGCCAATGCAAATGGTTATGGCATCATAGGTAATGTATTTAATGAGGATAAAGTACACCTCAGCTAAGGCATTATGGTAAATGTAGTTAATGAAAATGATGCACACCTCATCTATGGCATTACGGGTAAAGTATTTAATGAGGATAGAGCACACCTCGGATATGGCATTATGTGTAATGTAGTTAATGAGCTCACCTTGGCTTTGAACGCGCCGAGTTTCAAGATCATTTCCACAGTGAACAGAACAGTAAAGATCTTGTTCAGCGTGTCGGACAGGTCGGTAATGTGTTGCGACTGGTTACAGTGCTGCACCAGCAGAAACACAACAGAAAAGAACAGAGAGATGCACCTCATACCATTTCTGAATACTGATTCTGCATACTAATTCAATTCAGAATTAGGTATCTACTGATTCTGTACACCGATTCTTAAGCGCCGTTGTTATTTTATATACAGTAATAAACGCAGTAGTTATGAACAAAGCTGCTTCAATGTGACTGATTTTGAGCAGCAGTGTGTTGTTTGAGGCTGTTGTGTGATGATGGTACTATTTGTGGCTCATATGGTGTCGGTGGTGTGTATGGTATTCATACCTGCATTCCCAGGCACATGGTGTTCAGCATGATGAGGAGGAACATCAGGTACTCAAAATAGCAGGAGGTGACAATGTACCACACCTGATACTGGTAGGGGTTTTTAGGAATGTAGCACCGAAGGGTGCGGGCCTTAAGGGCATACTGCACACACTGACGCTGCAGAGACACAACACACACACACACACACGTTTTATCTGAGCAGGTGGATTAAGTCCCTGAGCAGGTGAGTCGTGTACCTGAGCAGATGAGTTGTGTACCTGGTCATGTAATCTACCTGGTTCTTGTCCAGTTCACAGTTCTTGTACTCCTGCTCTCCCTGCTCCTGGAAGGTGACGATGACAAAGCCGACAAAGATGTTCATCATGAAGAAGGCAATGAGGATGAGGTAGAAAATGAAGAAGATGGAGATCTCAGTGCGGTTATTGTAAACAGGACCCCTGTCCTCCCTACTGGAGTCGATGGCCGTGTAGAGCAGCCTAAACACAGCAGATCACAAATTATTGATGTCACATACCAATACAGAACAGAAGAAAGTGTAGAAATACACTCAGATATACTTAATGAATGTGCAAAACAAACTGGAGCTTCTAAAAGTGTAAAATGGTGATGAATGTATGAATGTATGATGCTTGATGGTGAACTGATGAGTATGAGATTGTGAGTGTGTTAGTATGTGTATTAGTGTGTGTGTGTGAGTATGAGTGTGTGTGTGAGTATGAGTGTGAGAGCGTGTAAGTATGTTGGAGTGAGTGTGAGTCTGAATGCGTATGAGTGTATGTGTGTGTGTGTGTGTGTATAAGTGTTTGAATGCCAGTATGATTGTGTGTGTGTGTGTGTGTGTGAGTGTGAAGGTGAAGGCATATGAGTGTGTGTGTGTGTGGGCATAAGTGTATGAGTGTCAGAGTGTGTGATTGTAAGTGTGTGTGTGTGAGAGTGAGTGATGGTGAGTGTGTGTGTTTGTGAGAGTACTTGGGCCAGCCCTCGAAGGTGGACACTGTGAAAAGTGCCAACATTCCATTCAGAACGTTGTCGAAGTTGAGGTCGCTGTTCTTCCATACCCGCTGACGAACCTCCATCTCGTGCAGCGCTTTCTCCTGATAGTGGATGTAGGTTCCCCTAAGAACAAACAAAACAGTTTAACCTTCAGAAACATATTAAAGGGTCCTAGAAAAAATAATAATTTTACTGTTTTTTAAAGTAAGAGTTTTTATTCTGTATGTTTCACCTCAGACGTTATTTTAAATGAAAGAATCCCAATACAGGAGAGAAAAGAGCTCATTAACATACATCTGTTTTATATGTATAATTCTAAAAGAAATGAGAGGTTTAAAATGGTGCAATAATAAATACTTACTAACTTAATGACTTTAAACAGTCAAATTAACTGTGTGCAAAACATTACAGACAAGAAGAGAAAAGCACCTGCATTCAGTCTCTGTCATTTTGAGTGGATCCGTGCAAGAGTAGAATTTACCCTGCAGAACAGAGAGAAGCATATATGAAGCAGAATTTTGCTTTACTTTTATCTTCACTGTGTAAAGCTGCCGTACGAAAGCAGCAGGACGCTGGAGGTGGTGTGATCCCCTGGAATACCGAATCACAACTGCAAGGATTTTCACCATCTTCAGCGCACCACCTTCAGGGTTCTACTCATGGGCTAAAGTCACCTCTGAAGTTCAGGTTTCCTACCTTAAAGAGCTGAACTCCTATACAGGCGAACATGAAGTCCAGCAGCATGGTGACCAGCACAATGTTCCCAATGGTTTTAATGGCCACAAACACACACTGTACCACGTGCTGAGGGACAGGACACAGGACTCAGCATTAATAAATTAATCTCAGCTGATTGGAGGGTTTGCTGGAGCTGTGAGTCCAATAGAAACAGACGGTAGACGAGTGCAGGAACTTACTTTCAGTCCTTTAGCTCTGTTTATTGCTCGCAAAGGCCGCAGGACCCTCAGCACTCGGAGGATCTTCACCACAGAGATTGCACTGGACCTACGGAGACAACCAGGGGAAAAAGTGTTTTTGTAAAACACACACGCATCTGAACCAGCAGCAAACTGAGGCCTCATCTAGTTATTTAAAAAAAATCTCTGTCTTGTTCACACAAACAACACACAAGAATGGAAGCACAGTGTTTTCATAAGTACACAACTCCAGTAGAAGGTGGTCATCCATTCATAATGAATAATAAACACAATATCATATGCCTTTGAAAGAATGTTGGGTGTAATGCTCAGAGAAAAAAAAGGATTTTCCAACCATCTTACATAGATTCTTGTGCTAGAAAAAATTCTGCCTGAAAAAAAGCTTACAAAGAGAAAAAATGACTAGCTGTCACTGGTTTTGATGTTACCATTGCTACACAACAATATAGTATTATAAGATGTTGTGATGTAGTTAAAATGTGTCACTGTACTGATAATTCTACTTATTTTGTTTGTTTGTGTGGATGAGAAGCAAAAACAGAACATTCAAATTGGTTGAACACGTCACTCACTCCATCCCCATTGACAGCAGGGACACTCCCACAACTAACAGGTCCAGGATGTTGAAGGAGTTTCTGCAGAAGGAGCCCTTGTGTAAAAAAGCACCGTATGTGGTCATCTGGAACACACAGAGAAAAACAGTCAGAAAAAAGTTAAAGGTGCTAAAATGCTACAGGCGTTTCAGGTATTTTGGGTGTCAATTATTGTAGGTGTTATAGGTGTGAATAAGACACAGCTGTTAAAGGTGTTATGGGTGTTACGGTACTACCTTCAAGACGATCTCAGCTGTGAAGACAGAAGTGAAGACGATGTCTGCATAAGCTAGAACCTGTAACCCAGGAGGAGAGCGAACCCCCAGACACGCACACACACACACACACAGACACACACACACACACACACACACACACACACACAGAGCCTATTATTATAACTGCCTTCAGCTTCTGTCCTTTGGAGTGACGCTTGGGCCTGTATCAGATAGCAGGTGTGTGTTTGTCAGACTCAGATGTCTAGCTTGACCTGCTGTGTGAAGGATTCAGTTTTAGAGAATGTTGGCAGTGCTCTGATGCTTCCTAACAAGCTTCATGAGCTGGTCCATGTGTGTGTGTGTGAGAGAGAGAGAGTCTATGTCTGTGTCTGTGTCTGTGAGCATGTGCATGGGTGTGTTTGTGTGTGTGTGTGTGTGTGTGTGTGTGTGTGTGTGTGTAGTGTTAGTGTGTATACCTGGTTTCTGAAGCTCATGGGATCTATGGGGTCCTCAGCTGCAAGGGAGATGCTGCTCAGCAGGATGAAGAGGAGAATGATGTTGGTGAATGTGGTGGCATTGATGATTCTGTGGCACAACTTACGGAACCTAAAGAGCAAAACTGACACAGAATTAGTTCAAAGCTCCCATATCAGTTCACTCTGATTGTAAAGATCTCCAGCTCCCAAAAGAAACAGGTCTATAGTTCCGTAACCTACTAAACCTTAACCTTTACTAAATTAATTAATTAATCAACTAATTAACCTAACTTTCCTGCACAGTTCCTCTACATTCATATAAACATTACAGAGCATTATAGAGCCCCATTGTGCCATGGTACAGTAACTCTAGCAGTCTTGTGAACACACAGAGTTATTATAAGACATTACATAGAATTTCTGAACATAACAGGGTTATAGAGTGTTACAGAACATTAAAGAGCTTATAGAACTTTATGTAATATCATAGAACCTTTTAGAATAATATAGTGTTATAGAGCATTAATACATATTACAGCATTTTTGAGAGTTTATTTAACTTTAAATAGCATTATAAAGCATCAACAGAAGACATATACCCCTGTCCCTCTTGTAGTGTATTACAGTCTGGTTTGCTGTTATTTTGTGAATTGTTTTGTTTTTGTCAGAAGTCTCCACACTAACTTGTTCTGTGGGCCGAAGATGAAGAAGGAGCTGGCCTCAGGCATGGGCACCACAGTCTCCTTCAGCTGCAGGTCTGCCATAGGCCGTGGCCGAGGGCTAGTGGGGATCTCTGGCTCCTCCTCCTCGTCGTCACCTATGTCAACAGATCACAACCTCAGATGCTTTTATACAGCTGAATGAAAACAGGCAGCTGTTCAGTATCAAAACAAACTCACACTCAAACCCATCAATACAGAACAGAGCTGAAAATAAATATAATTAATCACATAATTATTATGTATCTATTAGTGGTGGGCCGTTATTGATAATTTCTTATCGATTCCCATCCCTACCCCTGCGTCTTTTCCCTCAGAAACTCTTTTTTTCTACCCCCACATCTTTTCCCTCAGAATATTTTTACAGCCAAAACAGGTGGGCGGAACTACCAGGCCAGTTTCTCCTCCCGCCTACACGCCGCAGTTTGTGAAACTCAATGAAACCAAAATGGAATATGAGCGTTCGTTATCCGTTTTTTACACCTGCTACCTACAGCAGCTT
>JBBJLR010086652.1:0-10486 GCA_037577145.1 Brachypetersius gabonensis | reverse complement strand
TCCTTAGCCCTTTTGCTCACTCTGGATAAGTACAGATTTTGGAGAGTGGGGAGGGATGTTCCAATAATTCTCTCAGCAGTCCTGACTACCCTCTGCAGTCTTCTTTATGTCACAGATCTCATCATAAAATTAAAATACAACCACAGATAACCAAAGAAACCCCTGTAACTGGAGAAACTAGACTATCTCTAACTACTAGGATATCAAAATGCCAGGCCTACTTTTTTCACTCATATCATCACAGCCCTAGTGGACAGGGTCAGAGCAAGCACACCACCTCTTAATCAGCATTTCCACTCATAATTATCATTAGCATTAGCTATTAGCCATAATTGACACACAACCTGGCTAGTCCGTTGGCCAGAAATCAGCAAAGCCCAGGATGAAAAGGTCGAACATCTTTCAGCGGCTCATTCTTGCATGTGTGCGTGAGGAGGAGCAGCTGTAGCAGGATTTGTATTCACCATGCTCCTCTTTCAAAGGCTCTAATACCTGCCAGATTCAACGCAGCAGAGGAGAGAGGACAAATGTTTTGTCGGGATAAAACTGTCTTGGAGCACGCATACGTCAGCGAGAGCCATTTACACCCCGCGTTCATTTTGGAGCTCGCAAACACGAAACAAGGTATTGCGCGCTCGGCACGAAACAAATATCACTGGACGGAAGGCTCTGGTAAATGGGCTTCGCAATGTTCTCGGCAGGAATAAGATTAACTGAGCCTCAGCACAGGAACAATGGAAGGTGGACTCTTTCTTGTGGTGCATGAAGAAACTATTCAAGGGTGCTGAATTTGAAGGATATGAGTTATGGAATGATATGGAATGAAAAAAGAACACCAAGAATTATTGCAAGCATCAACTCCACTTAATTTGCGCAGTTGGATGCCTTTTTTGCTGCTGAGCCCAGATTTTAATCCAGGCCTGTTTTAACTAAGGCGTGCCATGTATCGGTTCTGTATGATACATTCTAGTATTTGCCTAATCTTTTTATGCTTTTATTCAATTTTTCTACATAAAAAATGTATTTTTAAGGAATGTTTATTGTCTTTGGTGTTTTTAATAAAAGACAGTAGACGTGTCTCATAAACTAGCTACTCTGCGTACAAATAGCCCAAGAGTTTCTCCAAAACATCATATTTCTTGGTTTTTGATTGCTTTTGAGCATGAGCTGTGAGAGAGAGTGAGGAATGATGGAGGTTGGGATTGGAGCGACAGTCTGTATTCCCATTACTCTTCTCGGTGTGCCTGTGGGTCCCTCTCTGCTCTCTGTCACTTCAGTCTAGATCTTTAATCTATGTCTGTAAGAAAGACTTGATGGCATTGAGGGTTAGCTGCGGCATGCCAGTGGTGCCTATAGTCTTAATGCTCAGAATCTTATGTTACTGCTTCATCAAATTCCCAAGTCCCTTCATGAACTGAACTAGATTAGTTTTCTTGCATATTTTTAGTATTTTGTCCAATTTAAATCCCCAATTTAATCATGTCCAATTTCAACCACAAGTCCTCTCATATCACATGTCACCACCAACACTAGGAGGTTGAAAGCTTCCTGTGAAAACATCATGTGAAGTCAGCGCCTGCATCTTTCCTAATACAATTGGAGGAGAAAGCTGATGGCTAATTCTATTACATCAGCTAAAAGACTCTCACACTGGCTAGTAACACTGAGTGAAATGGGGAGAGGGAAAGAGAGCAAGACCAATAATAGTTTCTCGATCTCCCAGGCTAGGATGCAAGTGTCATTGTTGAGGATTAAACTCACATCACCTGATGGAAATGCCAACACTTGTGCCACTTGAGATCCATCCTGTGCATGTTTTAGCGTTTCCTTGCTCTAACACACCCCCTTTCACCTCAGGAAAGGCTTGTTAATTAGCTGACCAGTTGCATTAGATGTGTTTTTAAGCAGACCAAAACACCAAAAGATGCAGGGCTGGGTAATTCCAAGACCACCGAGTCAGGGCATGGAAAAGATAAACATATGCAGGATCTCAGAGATCGGCACTGCGTACCATTTCTCTACCTCAAGGCTGTCTGCCTGGCAGTCTGTCCATCTGTCTAATGCTTTGAACCATGACTCAAACTGTCTAAACTGTTGCACTTTGGCAAATGCGATGTTTACAAAAGCCAAAACAAAGGGAATAAGCCAGAAAACAGCAACCCTTGTTACAGCTGATTTTTGTATTACCCTTTGAAAATGCTTTGCTGGTGGTCTATTCCTGAAACATTGCTATTTCCTTCTCTCTTTGGTACACACATTGCTACAGCCCCATTTTTACTGTGGCAAAAAGCCTGAACACTTCACTTGAGCCCTACACGACATTGAAATAAACATGTCATAAACATGTAATGACAGCTGTCATATGCTGTCAAAGTTGTCATAACAGATCATATGCAGCCATGTGTCCTTTATCAGTAAGTGTTATGAAAGATACTAAAATATTTAATGATGACAATACAACTGTCATGACAGCATGTGACACAAACTGTTATGACATAAAACATCTGTCATGATATATACCAGGAAAGTTAATGCCATTGATATATTAATGAGTGGAACATGTCATGACAACATACTACATGTGCTATGACATGGTCGAGGCATGGTTATGTCAGTGTTATATAGCAGGGCTCAAGGAAAGTGTAGCCAACTCCATACAGCTGAAAACTTTCTGACTCCTGTGTAGGGGAATTCAAAAAGCAGGGAATCAATCTGGTTCAAAGCCATTGGCACTGACACACCAAAGACTGCTCGACTGTTGAAAGTCAATGGGGAACGTTTATATGAGTAAACACAACAGACTGATGATGAAGAGCTGGTCTGACTGACAATTGCCTTTCACAGGTTCACTGTTACCTCATGTCTTGTGTAAAAATGTGCACAAACACTCTATAAAGATTATGGCTGACAAACAGTATCCAAATAATTCATTGTACCTGTGAGGCTCTCTATAGAAGGAGCTGACAGTAGTCTAAAACTGTAAAACAGCAGTTAATAATAATAATATGAATTAAATATTCATTTTTTTAAACAATCCAGTCCCAAATTAATAGTGGTTTGCTGTGTATTTATAATTACAAAACAAAAGGTCAAAAAGATTAAGAAATGATTATCTGTCAGGTCTGGGGACAGTGACTGTGGGTAGCCGCAAGAGGCCACCAGGGTTTTGTTTATGTAATTCTTGAGCACACCGGGTTTGTGTTAGTGTATCATTTGTTTGAGCTGCTGGTGTGCTCAGGGTAAACTGTTTGAGTTGTAATTGGTTTATGTGTTTTGGGGTAAGGTATTTAAGTTTATTAGGGACCGAAAATAGTTGTCGGTCCACCGTCATACTTAGGCCACTTAGTTTGGATTCTCTCCGGAGTTCTGGCACTTGTGCCTTTTGTGTTACTGTCGTAAATAAAAGCATGAAAAAGAAAGTCTGCAAACACGCCTCCTTCCTGTGTCTGGAGAAGGGGAATCGTGACGGATGAACCTACCAACCAAATGCAGCCGCAGCAGACTAGGTATGCACGCCCAAGGAGGAGACTCCAGGCAGAGCTATTCGTGTTATCCCAGCAAGAGAATGCAGCCGATGCCAAGCAAGACAGCGCAGTCGACGCCGAGGGAGAGAAAGTGCAAGCCACAGAGAGAGTGCAAGTCCAGGAGGGAGTGGAAGCCACAGAGAGAGTGCAAGCCACAGAGAGAGTGTAAGACGCAGAGAGAGTGCAAGTCACAGAGAGAGTGTAAGTCACAGAGAGAGTGTAAGTCACAGAGAGAGTGTAAGTCACAGAGAGAGTGTAAGACACAGAGAGAGTGTAAGACACAGAGAGAGTGTAAGTCACAGAGAGAGTGTAAGACACAGAGAGAGTGTAAGCCACAGAGAGAGTGTAAGACACAGAGAGAGTGTAAGTCACAGAGAGAGTGTAAGACACAGAGAGAGTGTAAGCCACAGAGAGAGTGCAAGCCGCTGCACTCTCTCTGCTTTGTCCTCTCTGTGGTCCTCTCTGTTTGTGCAATATATCTGTATTGTAGCACACAACAATTCACACTGCATTCACAATTTACACTGTACTTACACTTTTCACTGCACTGTTCACTTTACATTGCACTGTCACTTTACACTGCACTGTTACTTTATACTTTATACTTTATATTATGAAACCCAACCCGTGACTAGTTATTGTTACTGCCCTGCTTTGTCTTTCATGTCTTTCAGCATCACATTTTCTTTATGTTCTGTCTGTGAAGAGGGTGTTGAAGTAAGAATTTCATTGTGCTCTGTAAACTGTACTCTGTACATATGACAATAAACTTCAACTTCAACCTCAACTTCAGAAAGTCTGCAAACGCACCTCCTTCCTGTGTCTGTAGAAGGGGGATAGTTTTTCTTCTTAGGTGTATGGTATTATTACTGACTTTAACATGGTTAGTTTAAAAAACTGTGAATTTTTTGAATAACTAAAAATAGTTCAAATACACACTCCTATGGGATTTACTATGTAAAGTTTACTATATAAAGTTTGATCCCAAGCAATGCCTCAGCCATCCATGATGGGAATCCAAGAAAGCACATCTGGCCTCACTATCACTAGGTGTGTAGGATGAACCTCACTCGCCCCATAACTAACTATCTAACATGCTAGCTTCCATAATGCAATTGGTAATTACTGTTCTCCTCCAAGCATGTTAAGCTGCCCAAAGGCAGGAGAGTAATAAGAGTTCTTAAAGATAAAGTGGTGTTTCACATGTTCTCCCAGTGCTGGCTGGAGTGTGACTGGAGGAGGCCTAACTAGTGGTTGTATATTGGACATGGCTAAATCTGTGAGAAAATTAAGCAAAAAAAAGGGGAAGCATCTTCTATGCATGTCAAGAGAGCTGTTTGCTCAATTTGCTTTCTTTGGGTTATGCAGACAGCAAACACTGACTCATCAAGCCTAACAGCCAAAGCAGCGCTGGCAAGAGCTAACACACCACACAAACTAGAGATGAAGACTGACCATAGATGCTCACTGACAACCTGAAGGCATCCAACAGCTAGCATTTGGCAGGGTGTGTCAATGAGGCCAGCAAAAGTTCAGCATGGATGATAGTTTCAATTGCTGCTCTGTTTTCAGCTCTGCAATCGGTTTATATACATTTATATTATACATAATATTATGCAATTACTAAACAGCTCACAGTCTGATGCAAGTCTGTGATGATTTAGTCTGACTCTATGGGATCCATTACTTGTTAGCTATATTAGTCTCAAAAGTTTCCTCTGGAGGCTCTGTTTTTTTCCACAGTCCAAAGACAGGTGAATTGGGGATTCTAAATTCTAAATTGACCATATATCTGAGTGTGTGAGTAAATGGTGCATGCGTTTATGTGTGTGCCCTGGGTACCCGCAACCACTGTAAGGATTAAGCAGTTATTGAAAATGAATGAATGAATAAGGTCTACTTCATCTTTGCTGATCACCTTCATTTGCGATCATTTGTAAAACTGTACAAACCGCTTCAGCCTATAGATTTTAACACGACTGCCTGCCTGCCTAGCTTGAGCTGATCCTAGAGACACTTTAGTTGTGCTGGAGAGATTTTAAATATCAGAGTGTCTGAGAAGAGAAGTCTGGTACAGAGTGGAGCCCCCCGTGGAGAGAAACAGAGGCGGTTATATTTCACCGGAAGACTCACCCCAGCAATCTGAATACAGGAAGGGGGAGCAAATTACTTGTGAAAAAGAAAAAAAGCCCCACACCATCATTTGGAGTGTCTGAAGCGGAGCTTCATGGTAGCACTCAGCGGCGTGAATGCACACAATGTTTTCATGCCTCGGCGGATCAATCATGAAGGTTCTGGGGTCCGGCATTAGAGGGGCTTATGCAAATTAGCAAATTGTTGGAGGCTGACTTTTGTCACTCACGCAGGTTTTTATTCCGTTCCTAATCAGCCTCTTTGTGGGCCTCGTTACTCCCTCACACACATGATAAGCAACAGAAAACACACACACACACACACACACATGTCACAAGAAGCACTAGGGGGCAGAATCCAGTCATTTGCTCATAAGCGTGTCATCCATTTGGTCCGGCCTGCTAAATTATTTAATGGGCTGAGGGCTGCTCCTTTAGCCCCAGTCTAATAGGCTTTATTTACAGGCCCCTCTTGAGGCCATATTGGCCCTCCTATAAGTGCGACCCCGGCAGACGGGAAGGTGTGGGAGGGGCAGTCAAATGAGGATGACTCCACTCAGACATGTCTTCAGCTCTCCTATCTGTTTAGCTGCATTAAAGTCCCTGTCGCCGTCTCCCTTCCTCTGGAGTTCCTTGTTTCATTGTGCCACCCGCAGGCCGCCGGCTGCAGTGTCTCTGGACCAGCGCACCACTGACACTCATTTTGACTGACTTAATCTTATTTGTGTTCTTCAAGCTGTAGGTTTGCATTCTGCCATGGCGTGAGCTCATAAATCAAATCTGCTTATGCGTGCATTTTTCACCAAAGTTGCCAAATTATGTATCTGCCACTCAGCTTTTCTTCTGGACGCCGCGAATCAGTCTGGAAATTGTGTGGCGTTTAAAGCAGGGTGTGAGGGTGTGAGTAAGGGAGGCACTCGAGCGCACATGCTGAGATATTAAGGGCGCCAACCAATACTGCATTCTATTCTAATTTCAAGCTCAAGTTGTCTGTAGCCAGTTCATGCAGAGGCTGTGGGGGAATGTGTTCTTGCTGGTATTCCACGGTGCTGCTGCTCCTGCGGCTGCACAAGTTTGAGGACTTGCTGAACTTAAAACACAACGAGGGCAAAGACCCTCAAAACCAGTTTTTGCTTAGTTTGTATGGGAGGAGAGAGAGAGAATGGAAAAAGAGAAAGTGATTGGAAAAAGAGTGAGGAAGAGAAAGACAGAGGAGGAAAAACTAAGAAAGACAGAGAAGAAAGAAAGGCGGGAGCGACAGAAAGAAAAACAGATTAAATAAAAAGAGCAGCACGAGAAAGAGAGAGAGAGAGAGAGAGAGAGAGAGAGAGAGAGAGAGAGGTAGATAGAGGAGAAAAAGGGATAGGTAAAGAGGTAGAGAGAGAGACAGACAGAGTGGAAGGAGAGGGAGAGAGAAGAGAGGGAAAGGAAAGGAAACATAATGGGAGCGAAGAAGGAGAGTGTGGAAGAAAAGAGAGGGAGAGGAAAAAGATAGATGAGAAAGAGAGAGAGAGAGAGGCTGGACTGGAGGACGAGTGAGGAAGAGAGAGGGAGAGGAGAAAAAGGGGGACCGAGAGATATACAGATGAAAGAGCAGCATGAAGAGAGCGGCAGGTAGGAAGGAAAGCGAGAAAGGAAGAGAGAAAAACAGGTGAAGCTACTGAGAGAGAGAGAGAGAGAGAGAGAGACACTGATAAAAGGAAAAGAGCATGAGAGAGAGAGTGAGTGCAGAGAGGGGTAGATAGTGGAGAAGAAAAGAGATATGTAGAGAAGAAAGAAAGAGAGAGAGATGAACGAATAAAGTGGAGGGCCCTAAGAGAACTGCCCCACCCATCCTACATGTAATTGCCCTTGCCACAGTCTGATCCAGCTGCACATTTACAGCATCCACAACAGGTTCCACCTCTACCTCCACTTCACATTACAATACAGCAAATAAGACTAGATACTTACTGCATTAAAAATTGAGTACATTCTCTTGCTGTTCAGTGTTAAGGGTTGCCAATGGCCAGAACATATTCCACCACTAATAATCTGGAAAACACTTCATTTGAATGTTTAGTTCTGCAGAGTAGTAGAGATCACCACAACACACCCAGCAGCCCACAAATCTACTGCTCAGCATCACTAAAAATAAATAATCCATACCATAATATCACTGTACCACTAAATCAATGTCAAATTCTCTTATTGCATTTTACCCAACATATCCTTTTATAGCTCTTTTCACAACTGGACTCCAGACTCCATTTCTATCTTTTATGTCATCTAATTATTCTTATTATTGTTACTATTGTTGTTTTTATTATAACCATACATATCTTTACAGTGCACTATATTCCCTGACATTCACATATTTATCCTTTGTCTTATATTTTCTCTTATAAAACTGGACTTTTACAGTGGATTGAAATCCCTTTTTAAAGCCATTTTATCATTTTATATCCTTTTCTCTCTCCATATTTTTAGATAAACTGTTTCAAATTTTTTTAACTCAGTTTTGCATACTCGGCTCACATGACACACTCACCAATGGCAGATTTCTCATATGTGCAACAAACTCAAACTAAAACTGGTTCTGATATTGATTCTAATGAAAAGAACTACAGTGGGTGGAGGTGTTGCCGGCTGGTTCCAATGCACCATCTGCGACAGTTTCCTTTTTTTTCATTCAGTTCCATTGAAAGTTGTGAAGCTATTTACCCTCTGAAACACTCGCCATTGCTTTCTCCCAGCTGACCTGGAGCTGCTCCAAGCTGGGAAAGAACCACAAACTTGTTTCTCTAGCGCTGCGACTGGCAAAGGCCGTCTGTTTCCAACCTGTTTAGCTCTTGGAAACAAAAAAAAGGCTCAATATTAGAAACAGCAGGCCTTAATGTGGAGGCTAGACAGCGTTCAAATTGTTAAAGGAGCCCAGAACAATACAGTAGAAACAAGTTCACCGTACTTTAGAGATTAGCATAACAGGGCAAACAAACCTCTACCTGCGACATCTGTATCAGAACTTCATCTACTACAAATAAGTTTTAATGCACTTCCCTGAAGATAAAGTAAAGTGGCCCTTAAACTAGTCATGCGTGAACACACCCCAGCACACAGAGTGAACAATGTGAAATGTTCTCTGTATCCTGGGGGCAGCGGGTGGTCTAGTGGCTGGAGAACTGCCCCTGTGATCAGAAGGTTGTGGGTTTTTATCCTAGAACTGCTAGGACTTAGGTCATCACTAAAGTACCCTTGACAAAGGTACTGGCCCCACAGACTGCTCCCAGGGCGCCCCTTGGTGGTTGTGGCCCGCTGCTTGACTTGGTGAATGGGTTAAAGGCAGAGAAAGAATTTCACACTAAGTGCTATGGTGTGTTCATCCATGATTACAAGGGTCTACTTTACTAACCGAGTCACCAAGTGAAGCAGTAGGCAGCCAGCGATACAGCCACTGGGGAGCAGTGTGTGGGGATGGTACTTTGCTCAAGAGTATCTCAGTGGTACCAGTGTCAGTCCTGGGATTCAAATCCACAGCCTTCTAAACACAGGGGCAACTCCCTTGCCACCAGACCACCAGCTGCTGAATTGATTCAATAATCTAAAGTTTATTGATGGAATTTTCATTTCCATTCTCATTGGCTTCTGTTGTAACAAAGTCAACAGGTTTTCACTTTTTTGGGTGTAAACTGAAACTTTTTGTTAAAGACTGGTTGGTGGTTTGGTGTGTGCATGAGTCGAACCCCCAGACTGCACAGAGCTAAATATGAAAGTTCAGATCGCTTTGATAAGGTTTTCTCACAAAAAATGCTCTCAGCTGCATATTCAGCTCTTGCAATGTTGCTGAAATCTGTTTTCGTTCCAGTATGTGATAAATATTGCAACACTTAGTGGAAAAAGCAGAATTTCACAATTCCCTAATTTTTCATTAGCCCCTCTTATAACTTTTCCTTGACCACGTCAAGGTCTGCAATTGGTATTCAGGGCACAGGAAGGCTATTCTGAGAGTAAAATATCAATCAGGGATATCAAAGTCACAGTGCTTTGTAAAAAAATTCTAAGAGGGCAGTGATCTGCTGCCAGGAGAGTATGGGCCAAAACTTCATAAAGCCATAATTGTAAAGGATGCTTATTTGGTGGATAAGTTTCTGGACTAAAGAAAGTCCTTGGATGTCCCCTTACTCGCAAAGTGCTTCATGCTACATTATGATGAGCTGATGATGTGCTTAGGGTTGTAACCCAGCCAGGCATCTAGATTGCCTTGGATCCCTCTGGTAATATAAAGAAAAGCCCAGAACCTGAGTTTAAACGACTGTGTCTTTTTTATCAGTCCTAAACAAATTTGAATTTTATTGTTTTTAGACCGTCTATGTAAGGACAAGCATTTCAATAGTTCGTACCATGGCATGCATAACAATGAACTATAATAAAACACTTGTAGAAAGGTTCATTTGCTTGCCTGTAAAGACAAACACACAGTTGGCTTCTGGGTTTGTAAATCATACACATTCCATTTAAATATATTTCACCAGTGTTAGTGAAGGAAAAAGAAAGAAAACATACTAGTTCAACTGAGGGACCTTCAAAGCCAGCCCAAAAATAGAAAACCATGTATCTTAGTTTTTGACTATTCTCTGATGTAGGCCTTCTCATTCAAGGTCAGTGCCAGACCTTATAAATGCTCTACAGAATGGAGGGGGACAAATTCCCACAGAAACTCCAAAATCTTCCAAAAATCTTCCAAAAAGAGTGGAAGCTGTTAAAGTCCCTGTTATTGGCAGTGTGTGTGTGTGTGTGTGTGTGTGTGTGTGTGTGTGTGTGTGTGTGTGTGTGTGTGTGTGTGTGTGTGTG
>JBBJLR010086612.1:0-10487 GCA_037577145.1 Brachypetersius gabonensis | reverse complement strand
AGTCACATTTGGTGTAATGGTCAGGCGTCTTATATGGACAAAAGTAATGGGAGCGCCGTACGTGTCGGCTGGTTTTTTGCAGTGCGGGGGTCAGATGTCCCATTACTTTTGTTCATATTAAATAGCTCAGCACTTGTGTTCAGGGGCAGACTGGCAATCTGTGCGAAAACCCAATCTGCTAAAGAAAGTCCCAGTCCGCCGCTGCTCACGTTACTTCGGTGAAAGCACCGACTTTCAAATTAAAAGGATTTTAAAAACCTGCATTAACACGCGATAAAATAATTGTCTGCGTTAAGTAAATAACGCGTTAACTTTCCCAGCCCTAATATATATATATATATGAGTGTACCTGAGTGTCAATGTGTAAAATCACTGTAACCTGCTATGAAATTCCAAGAAAACACAGCCTTGGGGATTAGTACATTGCTAAATTATGTAGTGTTAATCACATGTATGTAAACTGACAATATCAGCTCTGAGACTTCTAAGGGTTATATGGCGCAGAGGTAGTGTGTCTACCCACTAGGTAACATAATATACTTAAAATATGTTTAGCCCTGCGTTAATTTACCCCATGAAAATACACCAAACCCCTTCAATGTTACCTTAAAATTAGACTTAACGTGTTCATTCAGGAGGTTCTATTATTTAAGGGCCAAATTTGAAAAAGTAAAGGTAAAGTAGTTTTAGCCCTTAATCAGTCCTTAATCTGTGCGTTTTTTCTCTTAACTTTCTTTCAACTCCGGTATTGGAAATTAAGGTCAAAAGTAAGGTCATTTTAATGGGTAACATTAAGGTGTTTGGTTTTGCAGTGATAAGAGCTTACAAGAAGTATGAAGGAATGATACCATAGAGTTTAAGGGCACACAGCCCAGGTGGTCATCTGGAGTGGCTCCTCAACAGCTGAAGGTGCTTCCTCATTAGCCTGAAGAATATTTCATTACTCCACCAGAGACATATGCTAATGCCTGTGTGCAGAGCCACCATAGCCAAGTGACTCCCAACATTGATTCTCTAGCAAAAGAAGCCCTCACTCATGTTTTCCACTAACCAGGACATATGTATTCAACTCAAGTTAAACCCAGACTACCGTTCAGTTCTGTCTTCATCATTCTCTCTCTCTCTCTCTCCCTCTAAAATCCCATCTCCTCCTGAGCGATTAGTTTGAGAGGTATCCTGTCAGCCATGTCAGAATTTCACTCAGTTTGTTGTGCACAGTCACCCATGTGTGCACCCAACCATGCATATGCATGTGTGTGTGTGTCCAGCAAGAAGGCTCATGATTTTCTGACACCAGTTCAGGCCATGCTGCTCTTTTTAGGCACAACCAGACATGCATGAAGGAAAAAGGAAGAGAAAAATGACAGTGCATTTCAAATTACCTCTTCAGACCTGAGGACAACGGCCCTGGAGCTATTGATAAAGCACTCACTTCTTTCTTTGTTCCTCGCAAGGTAAAGCTCATGCTGAGCTTTTACTGTCTCTGTTTGCAGTGAAGTGGCAGGTGTCCCTTTTTATATCCCTTCTTCATGACAATTCCAGCATCTTACATTGTTTCTTTATACTCTGAAAGATTCAGTATGTGTATTGAAGACTTAAGGTTAGGGCCCAAAACTGTAGCATTTTAACTGAACCCTAAGGTATGACATGTCATGCCATAAACATCCCAAAAGAATTTGTCATACATTGGAATGACAGATTGTCTTTGTTATGATAATAGTGTCACTACTGGAAATTGTTTTATTTCATCTACTTCATTCATCATGCTTTGTTATACACATATAACCGTGAAATGTATACTGAACCACTCTTTTTTATAACTTTTATAACAAATTTTATAAATACAAAAACATATAAAATATATATATAAAAAATTATAAAAAGTACAATTACAATTTTCACTTAAAATTTAATTTTAAATAAAAAACACAGATCTGGGATAGAAAGTAAAACAACTTAAACAGGGAGCACAAGGTAAAGGTAAAAGCTAAATTAGAGGATCTTTTGAAGTTTTCTTTAAAGTTATAAGTGTAGCAGCAGTTCTGGCAGAGCCTATGTACAGTGTGCTTAATGGGATGTCATTTTGTGTTATATGCCATTTTAAATTAGCTTGTGATAACTGCTATGACATGTTAATGGTCAATGTTACACTATACAGACAAAGATATAGGGACACCTGACCATTACACCAACAGGGACTTTAATGACATTGCATTCAAATACATAGACTTTAATATGGAGTTGGTCACCTTTTCAGCTATGACAGCCTCCTGGAAGGCTTTCCACAAGAGTTTCTGTCTGAATTTGTGCCCATTAATTCTGTAGAGCATTTATGAGATCAGGCACTGATTTTGGACGAGAAGGCCTGGCTCACAATTTCTGTTTCAGTTCATTCCAGAAGTGTTGGATGGGGTTGTTGTGGTCAGGGCTCTGTGCAGCCAGTCAAGTTCTTCCACACCAAACTCAACCAACCATGTCTTTATGAACCTTACTTTGTCCACTGGGACACCGTCATGTTGGAATAGAAAAAGATCTTGTCGAAACTGTGTCCATGAACTTGAAAGCATGGCACTGTGCAAAATATCTTGGTTTGCTGAAGCATTAAGATTACCCTTCCCTGGAAGTAAGGGGTCTAGCCAAACACTGAATCAAGAGGTTTGTCCCAATTTTTTGTCCATATAGTGGATATACAAGGTTTTAAGTAATTTGTTATCAGGTTAACACCTGGTGTTATTTTAATTCATTTGATTCGAATGGGTGCTTTATTCCAATAAAATATGTTACATCCGCAAAATGTGGCCGCTTGGAAAATGAAATATTGTGAAACTGGAGATAATCTGATCGCTGGTGAAAAAGTAGCCTTTTTTCCTTTTGATTTTCCTTTAATTATTTTAAAGCCCCTGGCACTTTAACATAATTCTGTCTATTTATTTCCATGGCATAGCAAATTATACATTAATGGCAAATGTCTTGTTGTAGAGACTATGAGCAAATCGTCAGGTGGGTGCACCACAGCAGGAGGAGGCTGATAAAGACTTTATACATCCAAGTCTACTTTACATAAACTCAAACACCCAAACAAATTAACTGGGCCGGACCATGTTGCTCCCATTAAGAAGTAAGCAGATTGTACAGGTACACAATCAAGTACACAGATGTTTATTTTAGGCGTGTTTTAGGCCAGCAGGCTTTGTTTTCTTTAGTAAGCTGAGGGAAAAGTGTTTGAAATATTGTCAGGCAATAGTCTGTCGATGCAGTTAATCAGATTCAGTTAAAATGATGGATTTTGCTTGTATTTCAAAGAACCACCAATTGACATGTTTCCTATGGAGCCACACATTCCTATATTGTATCACTTAAAAAAAAAACAACATAATTTTCAATTCCTTATAGCAGATTTTTGCTCAGTCACATCGTTCATAATGACCAATCAACATAGAGCAAATTGTCAGTCAAATAGCTTCATTTCAGTTCAATTCATTTTTATTATGTAGCACTTTTTACACCAATGTTGTCGTAAAGCAGATATACAGAACACAGGTCCGAACCCCTGGTGAGGAAGCCAAGGGAAGAAACACCTGGAGGAGGAATCCTCAGGAGAAACCAAAAACAAACTTAATTACTGTTAGACAGATTAGCCAACAGTGGCTAACAGAGTTTGTACAGTTAAGAGTCAGTAGAAGCAGTTGGAAGAGTAGTTTAAGAGTCTCTAGTACACAACAGGAACAACAATCTCTGCTGGAGGTTTGTGCAACAATATAAGATAAGATAAACCTTTTTAGTCGCACATGTAGGAATGTTAGCATATTAGCATTGTTATGGTAATGTGGACAGAAAGGTAAGAGTAGCAAAACAATAGAATACAAACTACTACACAACAGTATAGTATAAAAATAGAAATATTTCAGAAATATTAAAATAGACATTAGTGTGTGTGTGCAAATGTATATATAAAGCTATATAACTATATGTATGTATATACAGGGGGTCCTCAAGTCCTATATATATATATATATATATATATGTGTGTGTGTGTGTGTGTGTGTGTGTGTGTGTGTGTGTGTGTGTGTGTATGTATGAACACTCTGTATCCAGGTACACTATAGATCATCCTAGTGATGTCAGTTGGGAACAAAATGTTGGATAAATCATTGTGCAAACTGCATGTTGAAACTACAGGGAGTTTGCTTAAACCAGATTAGAGGAATATTTGCTATAAAAACCAATCATGAGCCTAATGCAATACTGTCCCCTGATGTTAAGAAGTTTTGTTCAGAGCTAATCCCATCAGTTGTGTGGTGTGTTGTGTTTGTGCTGGTGTTAATGAGTTAATGAGATGTGGGGAGCTGGAGGCAGATATTCAGACAGAGTTTGTGATTGCGCAGAAGAATGACAACGCACTGTGTTTGATCTCAGCAGAGGGACGGCATTTGGGAGGTCACACCTTTATCTGATCTGTAAATGCATTAATGAGAGAGAGAGAGAGAGAGAGAGGGGAAGAGACAGAGAGAGATGATTATTGAATATTGATACATTATATGCACCCACACGGTTGAAATAAAATATATCACGCCACAATTTTGCTTTCATTTTCTTTAAACTTAGTAGAATCAAACCAACCTACTATCCCTTAATATGGTGAAAATAAGACAATTTTACAGGTTTAGTTTTGCTCAAAGTACATGCACGCAAGCACGCACACACACACACACACACACACACACACACACACACACACACACACACACACATACACACACACACACATATAAGCTCATTGTTAATGGCACTTATGTGACCTACAGTGACACAAGTGAAGCCAGCCATACAGGAGTGGAGACTTAATTAGTCAGATGAGTTGAATTAGTCATAAGCATGCCGGACTCCTTATAGAGTGCTCATTAGAGGAGTGCTGGTGAAGGCACAGAGACCTTTCTGTGCAAGAGTTTAGTGGCCTGACCATCATACTTTTGTCAGTATTCTCTGCTCCTGCCCTAAGAGTCTGAAACCCTGCCACCGACTGCTGTAATTGCCAGAATTTATAGGCAGATTTATCAAAGGCCAACAGACCCAGAAATGATCTTAAGGGCAGTTTTATTCTTTCAAACATACCTGGAATGGAAAGCCCCACTGACAGCACTATCACTGTGATTTCACTGTAATCTTCCCTAAAATCTTTTACTGAGCATGCCGCTTCTTCTCAAGTGTTATAGAGTGCACTGCCCCATGGCTCAATTTTGAGAAGGCTGAAAGATCATAAAGCCATATACAAATTTAAATCAGTCACCAGTTTATCAGGTTTTGTTTTTTTTCATGTCCTTTTTTGCTCTGTTGTACAGAAATTTTAGATTTTGAGCAAAAAATCACATTTAGATTGATGTTTAAGTTTAAATTGTTAAAAGATTGTATTAACAGTGGACTTGAATAATAACTATAATATTTTTCTATCATTTTACAGATAAAATGGTAGATCTATTCTGTATTTACTATGCATTAAAATCATGTAAAACATTTTTTTTACAGTGCCTTGCAAAAATATTCACCCCTCTTGGCAATCTTTCTATTTTGTTACCTTACAAAAAAATGGGAAAAAAAACCTGGTTTGAAATAATTCTAAAAAATATAAAACTGTGATTTAAAAATTGTACACAAGCAACATTCATGCAGTTTGAGGGAGCTGGATCAGTTTTGCCATGAAGAATGGGCAAAAATATCATTGTCTAGATGTGCCAAGCTTGTGAAGATGTATGCAAAGAAACGTGTTGCTCTAATCGATGCAAAAGGTGACTGTACAAAGTATTGATTCTGGGAGGGGCTGAATAGTTATGCACAATCAGGTTTTCTTTGTTTAACAATAAATAAAATTAATTTGCATCTGGAAAGCGGTCGCTGTGTTGTGTAAATTACAAGATATATACCCCCTAAAATTCCTGTTAAATTTCAGGTTGTAAGGGAATAAGAGAGAATGCTAAGGGGGTGAATACTTTTGCTAGGCATTGTAAGTCAACATGCACTAGTATCAGAAAAAAGGAACATTCCACTTGGGGGTACTCCACTTTGTACATGTTATATAGTACTTCAGTAATGATTTGTCATGTTCTGTTCATATTGTAGTTAATTATTCTGTTAGCTTTCCGCAGCCATAAAATTAATGGTACAAATCAACATTTAAGTATGATCAGTAGCTAGACAGTTGATTTCATTGCTTCATTGCTGTAGCTGGAAAATGGCTCTCCAGTGAGATGCTGCAATGTGTGCGCTGCTGCTTTTTTAAGCCCTTCAATCCAATATAATAACCCACCTTAACTACCTTTGATCTTTTTTTTTTTACTTACTTTCCTTTTTTTCAACAATTCAGCCACTACGTGTATCCCATGCTATAACTACAGTACATTAGAGAGTCTCTCTCACACACACATAGCTGTGAAAGCTGCTAAATTCTTAACCAGTGTATTCATGCAGGCTGCAAAAATCAAAGTTGCTCTCTATAGAACAGCAGGGTAAAGTGTAAACAAGCTGTTGGGGTTTTATTCTTAAATTTGGAGGATTAGTTACTGCATGGAGAAATTTGCAGTTTTAACAAAAGCATCATGTGTTTGCTTAACTGTCCCACAGAGCTAAAACAGAACAGAGCTAAAATCAATTTAACATGCTGTACTTGTGGTCTTGAAATGACTGTGACTTACTGTATGGGAGCTGGATACATTTTGAGGGTATTCATGAAAACTTGTGGTCGGCAAGAGAATGGCAACAGTGGAAAAAAGGTAAAGAGAAATGCGATAAACAGAATTACAGCACAGCGCCCATAACTGTAACTTCTTTATTCATTTCCTCCCACATTATAAATCTCCCAGAACAAAGAGTTCCTGATTTTATCTAAAGGCACAGCCAATATGGTGATACTGTATGATAGAAAGCACACGCTGATAAGAAATATTACTAAAGGTGCTACAAAAGGTTAATAAAATGCCACAATATAGAAGAAAACTGTGTCAAGCCTGTAAGTATAATGCACCAAGCCCTTAGCTATTATAAGTAAAAGTATATTGAGAGCAGGTATGTTGGATTTACCATCTCAGGAAGGTTTCATTCATTAAATTGCCTAATTTAAAGACTCTACTTTTTACAGGAAGGGCTCTTAGGAATCACTTGGCATATTAATAATTGTTTAATGCACATTAAAATTCTACAAGACACTAAAGACACTATAATGTATTTTAATGTATTTATTAAGAATTTTTAAAACAAATGGCTGTCACGGTGAGAGGCAGAATATTGGATGAACGGAGCCCACTGTGTAGCATGATGGAAGGGCTCGGACGTGAGAGACACGAGAGAGCTGGTAGACCACGCAGTTATTCTGAGAACGCTCCTAAGGGAGTTAGAATCCACACCAAGATGGACTCACGTTTTCAACACACACACAGACAGGTATATAAACTGACACTTGGTCATGAAGTCTGTAACTTCAATGGCTGTGTGAAGGTGTACACTTACTTCCTGTTTATATACCCTACGTGAGTCATTTCTGAAGCCGATTGACTTCATGTGGTCTGGTGCGTGTGACAGTACCCGCCCCCCTCCGGCAAGGAGGAGGAGCGGGGTCCTGGGGAGACAGAGTAGAGAAAGATGACAGGCTTTAGTTGGGAGACATGAAACACAGGATGAATGCAGAGGGAGGCAGGCAGCTGGAGTCAGTAGGTGACAAGGTTGATCCGATGGGTGATCTTGAAGGGTCCAGAGAAGCGGGGTGACAGCTTCTTGGACTCGGTGCGGAGGTTGATGTGGCGGTTGGAGAGGTAGACCCCATCCCGGTGGGTGCTGCTGACGATGCTGAGTGACGTAGCAATGGTTGGCCCGAAGGATGGCAGTCCAGGCCTGGTTCCACTGTTGGTGGCACCAGCGGACCAACTGTTGGGCAGATGGCACGTTAACCCCCGGCTCCTGATGGTCAAACATCGGGGGTTGGTATCCATGGCACAGTTCAAATGGGCTGAGTCCGGTGGCGGAGGAAACCAGGAGGTTATGAGACAACTCAGCCCATACCAAATAATCCGCCCAGGAGCGCCGTCTGTCGGCCATGACCAACGGAGGAAGCGCTCCAGCTGTTGGTTGGTCCGTTCCGTCTGATCGTTGGTCTGGGGGTGATAACCCAAGGAGAGACTGGTAGTGGCCTCGATCAGACGGCAGAAGGCCTTCCAGAACTTTGCCGTGAACTGGGGCCCTCTGTCTGAGACGATGTCCTTGGGGAACACATGCAAGCAGACTACGTGTTCAATAAGGAGTTCTGCAGTTTCCTTGGCAGAGGGGAGTCCGGCAAGGGCCACCAAGTGAACAGCCTTGGAGAACCGGTCGACAATAGTCAGGATGGTGGTCTTACCACGAGACTCCGGTAATCCAGTGACTGGTCCAGTGCCACATGGGACCAAGGCCGGTGAGGCATTGGAAGGGGTTGTAGTTCGCCTATAGAGGCGGTGTTCGGGATTTTTGCCCGGGCACAGGTGGAGCAGGTGGAGACGAACCCTTGGACGTCCTTATTCATAGTGGGCCACCAAAAGGCTTGTTTTAGCAGAGAGAGAGAGAGTTGGACGCCAGGGTGTCCAGCCAGAGCTGAGGAATGTGCCCACTTCAGTGCCTCCGAGTGCACAGTGGAGGGCACAAACAGTTTCCCGACCGGAGTCTCGGGTGGCGGAGCCTCCAAGGCCTGTTCCTGGCGGACCCTCTCTTCCAATCCCCACAGGAGAGGAGCGACGATGATGTCCGCCGGCGGGACAGGTGCGGGATCCGCCCGAGGACTCTCAACCTTGACCTGGTGTGAGAGGGCATCAGCCTTGGTGTTCTTGGACCCCAGGCAGTACGAGATCTTAAAGTTGAACTGCTCGAAGGACAATGCCCACCGTGCCTGCCTGGTTGAAGATCTTGGCCTGACGGATGGTGAGGTTCTGATGGTTCATCCAGACAATGAATGGGTCACTGCCGCCCTGAAGCCAATGACGCCATTCCTCCAGGGCCCACTTGATGGCAAGCAACTCACAGTAACCCACCCCGTACTGTCGCGGCGTGGGATTTAACTTCCTGGAGAAGAAGCAACATGGGTGTTGCTTCCTGTCTGGACCTTGCTGCGAGAGGACGGCTCTTACGCCCACTTTGGAGGCATCCACCTCAACAACGAATGGTCACTCCTGGTGAAGTGTTGACAAAGGCTGAGATGGCTTCTGAGGTGAGTTAAAATGGTCCGGGCTTGGGTTTGGTGAGGGCAGTAAGAGTCGTGCCGTGCCAACCAGGGAAGTCCCAGGAGGATGGGAGGAGAAGCCACGGTGGTGACGAGGAAGGTGAGGGATTCAGTGTGGTGATTGATGGACATCATAACGGGGCTTGTGCGACGGCTGATGGGACTGGTGACAAGGGGGCGACTGCTGACAGCTGTTATGGTGACCGGTTGCGATAACACCTCCATCTCGAGTCCCAACTGGGTGGCGTACGCGTGATCAATGAAGTTGCCAGCCGCCCCTGAATCAACGAAGGCAGTTGTCCTGATCTGTTCATGGCTCAGTTGAAGACTCACCTGAACAAACTGGGAAACGGATAAATGGCAGGAGGCATGAGCCGGCGGACCAAGAGAATTCCTCCCCCTCTTCACTTGGTCTGGCCGTTTCCTGGCTGGAGAGGGCAGAAGTGGTGGTCGGGGGAGGCGCAATAAGCACACAGGTACTCCCAGAACCGTCTCTCCTTCTCCGTTGCCAACAGGGAGGTGCACCCTAACTGCATGGGTTCCCCGGCTACATAGGAGTGGGCCTCTGAGACGGGTGGTGGAGCCCGGTGAGCTGGCATGGATGGAACCATGAAGGAGGGTTCTGATAGCCGAGGACGTGGAGTGGACTTCGGGACCGAAGCAAGGAGGAGATCTACCCTCAGGCACATCTGGAACATGCCCTCAAAGGTCACCGGGAGTTCACGAGCTGCCAACTAATTTTTTAATCTCCCACTCAGCCCCTAATAATAGGCGGTCCTCAGAGCGACGTCACTCCATGACGTCTGCTCTGCCAGGGTCCGGAAGTCCGAGGTGTAATGGCTCACCGGGTGGTCTCCTTGGCGCGGAAGGTAAAGACGTGAATCCACCACCACCTCACTCTCAGGATGTCGGAAGGCGGCCTTCATGCTGTTTATTAAACTCTGTGTATATGTGAGCAGTGTCACTGTCGAATCGAAGGACCACCGTAGCCCACTCTGCTGCCTGCCCGGTGAGTAGTGAGTTTAGTAGGGCGATTAGGCTTCGGTCGGTGGGGTAGCAGGATGCCTGGAACACCTCACACTTCCCGTCCTTGCCATTCCAGCGTTAGGGTAAGGCAATTTTGGGAAGTGGAGGATCGGGTTCAGCCTCCATGGGTGGAGAAGAAGCTGTGGAAGTGCTAGGTCCCCCAGCAGACAATTGAGAAAGGGTCTGCTGCACGGTGGCGACCTTGGTGCGTAGAGCTACGTTCTCCGAG
>JBBJLR010086602.1:0-10487 GCA_037577145.1 Brachypetersius gabonensis | reverse complement strand
GTGTGTGTGTGTGTGTGTGTGTGTGTGTGTGTGTGTGTGTGTGTGTGTGTGTGTGTGTGTGTGTGTGTGTGGAGATGTTTTGAATTCTTTAGTATGCTTGAGGACATTCCCAGAAGTGCTCTTCTTAGGTCCACTTCCGCAAGCAGTCAGTGAGAAGGACTCTGCCTTTTGTTTCAGGTGCACGATGCTTCTCTGGGTGTAGGAATCTGTGTGTTTATGTTGGACAGCTTAATGTAGCGTTATCCATATTGAAGTTGACTAGGGTGGATGGGTGGAAGTTGATGCACAACATGGACCAAAAAAATGATGAGATAAAGTTGTTAAATGTTGCAACAAAGATATATAAGATGCAGCGGCTTGTCATTTAAAATATAACTGGTGTATCTTGCTGGATGTGCTGCACATAGATCCTGGAAATATCACTCATATCTTTATTCTTCTGTTCATACGCGGTCATTTTGCAGCTTTACGCCTTTCTAGTCTGATTACAATGACATACAGCATGAGAGATTTTGCAATGGTACTCTGTTGGTAATATAATTTGGGTTGTGGTATTATTTCCAACTAGGACTTTAGCTCTCAGTTCCTTTGTTTTCACAGTCCTTTGCAAACTGTTTATTATAAAAACTCATTTCCACATGACAATGAAAATACAAAGAATTGTGAAACCTCAGTATGGACCACTGTATGAACACATTAAATGAAATTTCAGACATTGCAGCTGCTCTGTTTTATCACTGCATCCTTGTTTGTTTGAGGGTATTTTTTTTTTTACATTCTCAGACTTTGGTTGTGGGTGATTTTGATTGTGTTTGTAAATAATTTCTTTAGAGGTTTATATGACTTCTGTGTTACTAAAGGCTAAATATATCTACTGAACTCCACATTTATCAAATGAGCAAATTCCTTCTTGCATAATGCCGTTAACCAGGCTGAGTCATGCAGGATTGTTACGTTATCCAATATGTTGCTGAGGCTGTGTTTGAATGCCAGTTTATAAGATCGATAAAGAGAGTGAGATGGACGTTTTTGTTCTGCATTTTGACATCTCCGAGCTACATGAAACAGTTTGGTGCTGAACTTGGTGGTTTTTTATGTAGAAAATCAAGCTGATTAGAGAGCGACCTGCTGATAGTCATGGCATTTAATCAGCATTTTAGGTATGATTACATTCTTACTGTCCAAATACAGTGGGTTATCCTACAGTTTGTGTGCTGCCAGCTTGAGTCCATTTCTTTTTGTCTGTATCATTAGCTGTAAGACATTTAGTTTATTCTTGGAGGAAAAAGTCTCATTCAGCTGTTTTCAGTTCTACGGTATTAACAATCAGTTTGTTCCTTTGCTCAGTTCATTGGATTGAAAACATACCCTTAGGACCACCTGACCAGTAGGGTGCCATGTTTAACACAAATGCACACATGGCTGCTTTCACACTTTGTCAATATGTTGTGCATGGACCTCCAAGACACTGCTCTTCTGCAACCGCCATTTTCCTTGTTTGGCTTTCTGTTCTGATTTCCATTCACAGTTGTTTTCTGAATTTTACAGTTCATTGAGTCTCCATGCTGCCTAACCTCCGGGTGAACTCTGAAGAGCAGCTCTGTTAAGAGCCCCTCGAATCGCTGATGCGTTGCGTTTACGTCCGAGTTAAAACACTTAGCCGCCACCGAAATGTCGCAAATAGAAAATAGCTATCCAGTCTTCACGGGTCACATGATCAAATTCCTTGGCTCCATTGTTTGTCATATCAATGCCTCATTTTAGTCAAATATGAATCCATTCGATCATGATGATGAAACTGTCTGTGGCTATGAGATTGTATAATTGTCTTCTCTGAAATCGCTTAGTTTAGATCATCTGACAGTATTGAGCTAAAGATAAAATCTGCTTCATTAAATGCTCCGCAGAGACACAAAATTATTTATATTGAGCAGACATACCAATGCCCATAGGAGCTGTGAATTTTTTTTCTTTTTTTTACAATGTGGTCAGTCTCTTTGGGAGCAGATCACCATCTGCTGCTTCACAATGGACTCTCTCACAAAGTCTGACCATCCATCTGCAGCACAGCGAATGATAAAGTCAGCTTTCTCCATCTACTGGTCACTCCCAGTAGTTTGTTAGTAATTTCTCATGGCTGGTCTTGTTCTGTTCTCTAGCTAGTCCAGTAATAGTCCATATCTGAGTCACTATGGCCAGTACTTGGGCACTGTGGCAGATGTAACAGACCAAACGTTGCGAATACGAGACTGTGGAGTCGTTTGCCATGAATATTGTATGTTGCCTGTTGTTTGGCCGGTCGTTTGAACATCCCATCTGCCTCCTGCACTCAGCCAGGCTGGGTTTAGAGGTAGCAGCTGTTTGATGTCCACAGCAACACTATGGCTGGATGTGGTCATTTTCTTGACCTCAGGCGAAGGAGAAGTGAGTATATTGGATTGTCTGACTTCATTAAAACTGCAGCTCTTGACCTGACCACAGACATCCCTGTAAGAAGAACTGGGGAATTTGGTTGCATGATTTGTGGTTTCTCTTTTGATTTTGCAACTGGGAAACCCCTTAAAAGTTGCAAACTGTTCAGATTCTTGTTTCAGAAAAGAAGTCCTACCACTCTGTCAATTATAACATTTGTTTTGGTGACTGCATCAGCCAGGAAGTGCATAACTTGCTAGGGGTCTAATGGTTCATACTTTTGTCCAGTCCTTGTTTTTTGAGATTTGTTTATGGTTCAGCTTGGAAAATGTAGAATATTTCCTTTAAAAATAAATAATTTTATATTATATATATATATATATATATACACATACATACATACAAAATCATAGCTTTAAATAACTTAAATTAAAGGACAAAACCTAACAAGAGGTCCCCCTCTCGCTCCAAACTCCTGCAACTATTGGAGACCCCTCCCTCGGCTGTCGCTGCCACACCGGGATGCTCCGCCTTGAGGTTATATGATAATGATGCAGTGCTTCAGTGGTAATTGAATTTACTTTTGCAAAGCACACATTTTACCCTTATCTTGTCCAAATCCCCCTCTGGTAGTAACTTAAAGCGAAATTGTCCATTTAACAGCATGTTTATCTTCCAACGCTAGCTGAAGTGGCTTCTTCTTCTGGCGTGCTGGTCGCTGGCGTAGCGTAATACTGCCCCCACTGATAGTGTGGTACTGCAATGCAGAGGGGCGTTTAATTTTCAAATGAATCACGCAATCAATTTATTTTAAAGCGTTATAGAAAATAAATTAACGCAAATAGTTAACGTGATATTTTTAACAACCCATATATATAAATATTATATAAGTAAGGGGCTACTTTACTTTTAATAATTAATGTGTGATGCACATATACACATACACAAACTGTTGCAGGGAGGCTGCAATTTCAATTTACAACCATTACACCTATTATTTACTGATGGCCTGCAGATTGTAGTTTTTTTCATGCTGTCTTGTTGTTGGCACTGAAGTCTTCCAGTTTCAGTGGTCCTCATGTTAGTTTTACATTGCCAGAATGTTTGTCAGTGCTCATAAGGATTTGAAACTGCACTTCTCCATCTGTTTTGGCTCTTAATTCTGTCAGCTGAGGACATGGTGCTCCTTTACCCAGACTCCTCTGGCTGCTTTGGAGGAAAACTGTCACTCAAATGTGCTTTCCTCTGTAATGACCCTGTTGCCATGGAGACTGTTGTCACGCTAGCAGGAGGTGGGAAGCTGCAGGGAAGCTGTAGTGTTAATATAAACGTCAAGCGGAGCGTTTAAGAGAATGATGGCTTATGAGAGCTAAACAGTCGTAACTATGCTCAACCTGAGGTCAGAGGTGGGAGGAAAAATCGCCTCAGACAGGAAAACGCCAAAATTACTAAGCTCGTTAAATTTGTGTGCCAAAAGACTATTTCATGAACCAATTATGTATGTTCTGCTTGTCAGGAGCTGTTTAGGCTCAGTGTGGGCGAGTGTCGGATCTGTGTGTTGGATCTGACGGCTGTGGAGAACGGGCTCCTTGCTTTATTGTTTTAGTTTAATCTCGAAAGAGTTTGTGGCAGGCAGAACCTTTCTGGCCCAGATGCTGCAGTTTCAATGCGGTGCAGCTCACGTTATTAGGGTCAATGGAAAATTCCATCGGCAGTTCTGAAAAACATGTTTGTTTCCTGGGAATTTTAAGTCTTCCTGATTCCAATACCTGCTCTTATCCAGGGGGGAAATACCACAGATAAAATATTACCATCAGCACCACCGGCATCTTCATCACTGCAGGTTCTTCACTTGTATGGGAAGGTTACTTTTAGGGAATTCTGAGGCCTTTTCAGGAAAAAATCTCTCTGTAGTCGTACAGTGTGTGGTTGAGGTGCGTGAGGGTCCTAAAGGTGTGTTGAAGAGCCATTAGTCCGGTATATGAGGAGGACTGACTTTATGGGCAAGTTCCCATGGGGTCTGTCGTGCCTCTCCATCGCAGGCTTCCCTCACGCAGAAGAGCTGTTGTGGGCACTGCAGGAGTAGCTGTGAGCGTTCCCTGGAGTGTGGGGGAGGAGGATGTGAGGAATATGTGCACTGACAGATGGAAGACGAAGTAGAGGGAAAGAGCCACCTTTTATCTATCACTCTCATCTTTCGAGTACATGTAAGTGAAAGCTGTAGCACCGCAGCCTAGTTGGAGTGACTGTGTTCATCAGGGTAGTTTCTAAGGATGCACCAAAACGATATTTTGAAAATGAGGAAAAACTTGGCCAAAACCGGAAGACCGAAAGAAATTATTATTAAATTATTACAACTGTTACAAAACGATGAAAATATTTATTTTGCATTCAGACAAGACACAATATAAAATAATATATTTTACTTGGCCCCACTATCTAGCGTAAAAGCAAGATAGCTGTGAATTTATACAATTAAATATCTTCTCTCATGAAATGAGTGAATTCAAGTGCATTTTAATTTTAGAACAAGTGCTTTAAAAACTGCTGAAAGATAGAACAACATTCTCTGGAGTCCTTTAACAAAATAGTGTATTAAAACAAAGACTGGCAGCCCATATATTAACTGGATGCACTGGAAAACTTTCTTGCCTTTTCAAAAACACAGACGGAGTGGGTGTGCTCGAAGGGTCTCGCCTCTTCTGTGTTTATACGATAAATTAATGTGTTTTGATTTTATATGATAAATTAATCCTGACGTTGAGAAAGTCTTTGTGGATGCCCTACCTCTAGAAATTTCAGCCTTACCCACTTTACAAATGGCTTTCTATGTGTCTTTCGTAGATATATGGAAATGTGCCACACGGCAGACATGATGACTCTAACTCTAATCTGGCGCTGCAGGCTGCAGTTGTTGATTGTGTAATCACTGTTTCGGTCGCATTAAAAAAAAAAACGGGTGGCCGAATATCCAGTGCATCCCTGGTAGCTGCCTGTAGTGTGTAGCAGTAGATCACTGCTGGGTGCTCTATAACCAGAGCCCTGTCTGGAGAATGTGTGCCACTGCATGTCGTTGACAAAAGGAGTAAGCTTGTTGGGAAACAGGAAAATAAGGTCAGCACATGTTGATGCTGAGCTGGCTATTTGTTGTCAGGCGCCTCCTAGGGTGATTATGTCTTCTTGAAGGGTTGTAATACAGATTAGTATGGTTCAGTTGACTAAGATATTTCTAGCGCCACAAGGAAAGTGTACAGAAGTATCCTATCAATCTTCAGTGCAGTGTAAACATTATAGTGCTGAGTAGGTTTTACTCACATGCAGTGTGTTATTTCTATATGGTAAATGTTACCTTGTCGCTGTGTGTTTAATTTACTTGAGGATGCTCATTAAAATACTGAGTCATTGACAGTCTCTTCAGGGAAAGAGTGGCGCTGTCTGACTAGTCATGCCCTGCAGGATGGTTTTGAGTCACTATTAGCTGCATTCACTGGACCTTATCACTCCATATTTAATACCCCAGTTAACATGTAACCGCTCCGAAATGTGATCACTGTTCATCAGATTATGATTAAGGGATTATGATTAGTACTTGTATAATCGGGACATTTTTATTTGCCTGTGAAAGGGCATTTGCAATCCATTGTACACAATACTGCACGCATATACAGTCTTTTGTACCTTTTGCACAGCTTTTTGAAGCTTTTTCATTCTTGTTGCAGCGTTATGGCTGATTAACCCTTTACCTTTCCTTTTAGAAATCAAGGACAAGCGGATGATCTAGAAGGACACACAGGTTTTCCTCCAGATAAGGTACAGTTGAAATTTCTTCCTATGACGATGTAGCTTCAGGCGTCATAATGTGATTTACCAAATTAGTTAAGATTAATTAACAATTTGTATTATAATTAAAAGATGTCGATTTATAAAAGATCTTGGGCTTGTTAGCCATAAAGCAGATGCTAAATTTAGTAACTGAATGTGATGGTGAAAGTGGTGAAAATGAATGACTATAGATCAAATATTTTAGTGAAATAGATTTGGCTGAGTGGTAGTAGGGCTTTTTAATCATTACTTTCTAAAATCCCAGGCATAGCACCTTCCCCAGTAATATTGGATGAAATCTAGTGGTGGAGATGTTGTTAGGCGTACTTGAATAGTCCTGTGTAACATCATGTTTGACAGCCAGTCAGAGTGATTAGACCTTGGTATAAGCATCCTTATTGGCATTTTTAGATATTTGATAGCATCTGTGTGATCTAAGGGGGATAAAAAAGCTTTTTAGCATCACACTGTACTTGAATATAACAGAGATGCATGTTTTATTTAGGCGTGTAGCAGTAACTAGTAACTAGTTGTTTTGAGACAATGTTTCTTTTTAGCCTTTTACTAGTGCTATAATGAGCCTATAATGATATTTGTAAATACATCTTATTCATTATTATGACGTAGTGTTTGCCTTAATCAGCAAATACTTCCATTGATGAAGGTAATGTTGGGTGTTCAGTTAGCAGTGCTACGTTATGATATACTATAATGTTCATCTGCAGATGATGTCTGCTAGTATATCTGCTAATATGTGGCTCCCAATATATTGTGTATATGCATAATACAAATTAAGAGGTTGTTTTATGTTCGTCTGTTTCTGGATCACTACAGTTTAGGCTTTTATTTTGTTTAATACCTTTAGTTGACCACATCAGCCTAATTCTGCAGCATGAGTTTAGAGCAAAAAAAAAATTAGGGATACATAAGGATGTTAAAATTCAATTGGTATTGGCAGATAATTGGTTTAAAAATGTTGCTTATGTAACTCTGTGGCTTTTCACTGCAGTTTTTAGAACATGACTAAGTATATAGTGCTTACATAAAATGTAGCATTCAGCAACATGTTAGTTTAGTCAGCCTTGACCTGTAGAAAACAGATGCAGTTGTTTGACTTAAAATTACAGTTAATGTGTGCATTTTACAGTTAAACACTGAGCAAGCAGAACAGTCGGCCACTTTAATCCTCTATTTGTAACAACCACTACTGATTCCACTCTGATGTGAAGAAAATAAACAACATGGCAAAATGCTTCTGAGCTCCATTTTAGACAGTTTCTTTCAATTTTTTTCCATGACAGTTTTTTCATTGCCTCTAGAAATGATTTCTTTATTCAATCCCAAAGAGCTTCCTGCAGTGAAATTGATTTTACTTTAAGCAAAGCCCATTGAGATGCAAGTGGAAGGCAGTTGCGTAAATTGTGTAGGAGGCTTTTCAGATTGATGTAAAACGTAGACACCGTAGAAATATCTGGTTCTATATTCATGATCAGAACGATCTACAGTAATCCACCTGCTTTTTGCCGGGGGTACTTTCCAAGAGCATCCACGCATAGTGAAAAACTGCGTGTTTTGGTAAAAAAAACAAAAAAACACAGATTCCTGGGAAGCCTTGTGCTCACAGTGAAATCTTTGCATTATAAAAAACTTGATACATAATTGAAATATCCTGAATGGACAAAAGTGTTTGTGGCACCTGACCATCACACCTATAGGGGCTTGTTGAACAAAATCCACGCTCATTAGTATGGAGTTGGTCCCCCTTTCTAGCTACAATAGCTTCCACTCGTCTTGGAAGGCTTTCCACAAGATTTTGAAGTTTCTGTGGGAATTTGTGCCCTCAGAGGTCAGGAACTGATGTTGGACAAGAAGGCTTGGCTAGCAACCTCTGGTCCAGTTCATCATACCTGTGTTCATTTGAGGCAAGGTTAGGGCTCAGGTAGGGTTGCAGGGATGAACCGGTTTGACTATTAACCGCAGTGTGAAACTTTATTAACGGCGGTTAATCCAGCGTTAAGACTTCCCCAACACCAGCAAAAACAATCAACCGCAACTAAAGATCGTTAACTAAAGATTCACCTCATCGTTCAAGGCTGAGCTCAGAAAACATGCTCACCTTATTACACTTCAACTTGGACTGATGTTGTGAACTGTTAAAGCTCATATGTGAACAGGTTTTACATTCTTTTCTTGATTTTTCTTTTATTGTCACTGCATTTAAGTGTTTTAGCAGCAACAAATGACCTCTGTGCTGCCTATAGATGTGTACAGATTATCTAACTATGCAGCATCATTAAAAAGCAGCAATTTTAACTATATTTTAAAACCTTTATAGAATGTTTGTGTGCTGTGTATATGTTAATACAGTTATACAAATCAATTCGCATAAAATAACCGTGATAATCGTGAAACCATGATTATTTCTTAGACTATAATCGTACCACCACCATTTCTAATTGTTGCAACCCTAGGCTCAGGTCATTGGAGCAGGGTCACAGCCATATCCAAACTGTTATAAGCATATTATTGTCAGTATTTTGTCAGTATTTCCACAAGCTATGCCCTTCAGGACTCATCAACTCTGAGTTTTCTGCTTCTACACTCCCCTGTTTCAGAGTATCAGATACTTTGTTGTCCTGGGTGGGTCTAGCAGAGCGGAAATTGACTCGTGTCAATAACAATGCCACATTTAAAACCACTGACCCCATCACTCTGTTGGTACTAGTACCACTTGTACCAATGTTTGGCTACAAAGATTCCGTAGCTATGTGCTTGATTTTATACATCTTTAAGGAATAGATGTGGCTGAAACACCTAGACTCAATAGGGGAGGTGATGGGTCTCCATTAGTGATGCTCCGATCAATCGGCTGAAGACCGGTATCGGCCGATAATCACATTTTATGACTCTATCGGTACTCGTTAAACTTGGCCGATCTTAGGAACCGATCACAATTGATGACGTCAATGCGACGAGTGGGGACGTAAACATTTTGACGCCGCAGTCACGTCATCGCCAGTGTGGAATTACTACGATGTTTCGAGAAACAATGAAAAATTCGCTATTTGCAGTTTGTGTTCCAAAGAAAGCTCACGTGGAGGCGCACTGTCCAAAACATTTAATACAACATTTATTTCAGTATTACTTTATCTGAAAAAAAGTTAATGGTGATCAGAGATCTTACATATCAGTTATATAAACTCTGAATCGCCATTGGTATCGGCCGATCACCATGGAAAATAAATCGGTACTTGGTATCGGTGGCAAAAATCCTGATCGGAGCATCCCTAGTCTCCATATAGTTTTGGCCATCTAGTGTATATGACTTGGTTTAAGAATTTCTGACATTTATTCAGTGGTGTTTAGAATTTGAATGAACCGTTTTTAGTATCGACTTTTCAGAGACAACTTAATGGCTCATTATTAGACAACACAGACCTGCTTCAGAGATCAAATGCTACATGATCAGTCTTAATAATTAACATAATTCATAGCAGCATTCATTAATCATATACACTGACCAAGCATGTAAGGAGGATTTCCTGTTTGAGAAAAGTTTTTGGTGGGTGTCTTGTGACTGGCAGGCTGAAAGAAAAAGTATGTGAAGGTGTTGCATGCTTTCCATCGCACTTACTTCCTGCTATTAACTGGACAGACTTGTCAGAACCTCCTGTTTAGTGAGTCTGGAAACTGATCCAGTGGGTTGTTCTGCTTCAAAACCAGGAACAAAGTTATTTTTTCAGGCAGGCAAAAAAACAGCATTCCTGAAACAGACAATTATAGATGAATGGCAATCAGATCATTCCGCATAGCATTAACCACAAAACAAAAGCACTAGACATGTGACTGTTGTAGTTACTGACTGAACGGTAGGAAAAACGAAGGCATGGCCCTCAGAAACTGTTGCATTTCGCAGTCCTGATAGCTGTCCACTTTTGGCCTAGACACATTAAAGGCAAAGTTGTTCTTTAATGGTAACCCCTCACCGACGTTCCATAATTTACCTCAGAAATGACACCTAAAGTGAAATGAAACACATTCTAAATCTTTGTATTTGTAGCCATCTGGCGCTAGTGGGCTTATAAAGGGCATATTGTGAAAACTGACGAACTCAGTTGAAGGTTATTATCCTACAAAAACAGCCACAGGGTCATCTCATTAATGACAGGTCAAGTCCTTAAGGTGTGTGTGTGTGTGTGTGTGTGTGTGTGTGTGTGTGTGTGTGTGTGTGTGTGTGTGTGTGTGTGTGTGTG
>JBBJLR010086552.1:0-10489 GCA_037577145.1 Brachypetersius gabonensis | reverse complement strand
AGGAGGGAACTCAGGAAACTTTAGGAGGGAACCAGGGGACACAGAGAGACACGGAGGGATCAGAGAGTCCCTTGGAGAACACAGGGGGACATTAACATGACAGGACAATAGGAGGGCTGGACAGGAACACAGAACATGGACTAAACATGGCACAATGGGGACATCTGGTGGGCAAACCGGGGAACAGCAGACCATAACAAGAACACAGAACCAGAACACAAACATGGGGTAAACCAGGACACAGAACACATTATATAAAACCAACATAGGAACAAGAAACGGAATATAAGAAAACATAAAATTTGGCCTCTAAGGCCTCATCGCTTTAACGGCGGGAACCAGTCTCTAATCTTACACATAACAGAACATAACCAAAACCCCCAAAACATTCAGAAAGAAACAGAAACAGAAAAGAAACAAAAGGAAACAGAAAAACACAGGCACGTGATGAACATAAAACAGAAAAAACAGTCACGTGACCGAGGATCAGGGCCTTAACCAGTCCAAACCGTCACAGTCATATTGCGACCACATCTATCACAGTCGTGAAAAATATCACCATATTGCCCTGCTCTTCTTTTTTGCCAGCCATAGGCACATTATTCAAGAGTGTAAGGTCTACTATATATACTTTCTATATATCCTTTGCAGATTAACAGAACAAGCTTCACTCTGTCAGTAAAGATGAGTGTGAAGGTACTTTTTTGCAGACTCTCCACTAATAATTCCTAAAATCTGTGAGTGAGTAGAACAAACTGTGGTCTTTTTAGCGATACTGTTCCATAATTAATCATATTTAATGAGTTAATGTCCGTGAACAATTTCAAACTCATCCAAAGCAATCACTCATTTCAGAACCTCTCTGTGCCATCATGAAGCACAACTATGTGATGTGGGATGATGCATGAGTTTGAGATTTTTATTATTATATATGTCTTGATATATTGATAGAAGTATCATTTGTCCATGTCAAAAAATCTTAAAGATGTATAGGCATCATGCTCCATCCCATTTAAGGTAAGTGGGAAGGACGATGATGTGATACTCCTTCTCAAACCAAGTGCTGATTGCAATGTGAACTGAATGCAAATTTTAAACCATGGGCTTCTTTGGATGTAAAATGTTTTGAAGATTAGTTTTAGGGTTAGGATTTTGTTCAGATAAATCATTAAATCTGGGTCCCATATTTGTTGTTTCATTAACCTCCCTTTTTTGTAAAGAACCATCAATTGATAGATCCTTCAAGGGATGAAAAATGTGTCCTTGTGTCACTTTAAAACACCTTGATTGTTAAAAATACACCTTTATATGTGCAATCCTCAAAGGTGTGCTCCAGAAATCTGTTGTCAGCTTTCATCAGATCAGAGTTTGTATCACTACAAGCCCCTGATAAACATTCTGCACAAGGGCATGAGAAATGTGATATAATAGAGCATAATATTACATAAGAGGTGCTTAGCAAATAGCACAGGTGTTGGGAATGTAGTGTATCATTTAATCTTCAGCTCCCAACCCTAATATGCTTAGACAGGTTGCACCCATGGGGAATGTTGCCACTGCACAGGTACCTGGCCCTCATTCCAGTGGTCAATGCTTGAATTTCTGTTAGCTCTGTTATTATCTAAGTGTAACCAGTCACATCAAAATGCTGCAGGTATGCTGCAATACCAGTCAGACAACAACACATATTTGCATAATTTATCCTTAGTGTGTTATATTTCAGCATTTACACCAATGATGCAATATGGGCTGAGCTGAAGTTGGTGTGATGTTTTGTGAAAGCCAGTATCAGAGGTTTATATGATCAGCTACTACCAGAGAGAGTACATTGTACATTTTGTCTATGGTAAATAGTTTGTGTTGCTGCTCTGCTGCTATAACCGCTGAATTAATTAAATAATTGACTCTGCTAAAGTGTATTTAGAGTAATTGAGTATAAATTTTAACTAATTAGAGATAAAAATCTTTCCACTTCGGTTTATATGAGATCATAATAAGACCATCTGCATTGGTGGTGAATTGTGTTGAGATTTCACATATTAGAGAGCCGTGTGCCCAGCCCTGTGGAGTGCTAGTTTTTGCTGGACACTTCACAAATTATGATTAATAGATTCCATTTCATAAGGGAATATTTCAGCTGAAAACCCACTTTAGTACTTTCATGAAAATCAAGTAAAACTCAAAGTTATGGAGACAGGAGCTTCTCAGACTTTTTTTCTTTTTGGATGGGCCAGGGCAAATGCTTGAATGATGCTGGATGCATGATATAGAAGCTCTGATTCACAATAAACAAATGATGGATAGTAGCTAAAGGGAATTTTAGTTTTGAGAATAAAAGTTCTTTATTCTCCACCAATTATGTAAGGAAGCTCAATTTATTTAGTCTTCACTGAATCACGCTGATTCACCCTTATATTTATTAAGTGATTAATTAATAATCAGTTATTAATTGTCTCGAGCAGGGTTTATTAAGTATCAGCATGAACTGTTCGTCCAGCAAACTCGTTCAGGCAAAATCAGGGATACAGCATTTAACATTATAAAGCTCTTCTGTTAAAAATAGTTTTGCTTTAAATACGGGAATTAGGGATCAGTTTGATTATTATTATTATTAATTTTAAGAGCATAGTAACGCTATAGCAGCGGAAGAAGTAACTTCGCTTTTCTGACAAGAAGATGAAATTGTCATGCTCAGGACAGCATTTATTTACATGAGACAAACATAAAACACATAACAAACAAAAATGAATGAGACGATGTGATAATGTTACTGAAAAAATCCTGGGACAGTTAGTTTCATGAAACAACACAACTCAGTAATTAACACAGGTTGCACAGATGTCAATCCTTGCACCAATTTACCAAATTTAGAAGACTGTATACTTATTGATTGGTTTGAAGTCTCAGGTGAATTGAGATCGAGTTGTTCAGAAGTTTGGTGCTGTCTTGAGTTTCAGCGGTTGGTCTTGAAGTTCCAAAGTTGTTGGAGTTTGTGAAGCTTGGAAGGGATGAAGCTTGAAGAGTTGTTGATCTTGAGGTTTCAAAGGTGGATGAAGTCCGGTCCAAACCAAAGTATTGATCCTGAGGCTCAGCATTTTCTTTGTGCATCTGAGTGGCTTATATTGCTGAGAGAGGGTCTGTCCCCCACCTCTCTCACTTTGGCGGCCAGTGGCCGCCAAAGGGGAGGGGGTCGCTTTATGGTCCTCTGAAGGCATGAAACTTCTGTTATCCAAATAAAGTTCCTAACATTGGAACAATTCATGGTTGCAAGTTTAGCCTTGTAATCTGTGGTGATCTAAAGGTCACTAGATACCAAACACATTATACTTTTGACAAACGTTTCATAGATTATGGCTTAATTTACATACACAGTCTAATTGTAACCATAATTATTCAAACCAAACTTCAAAATGCCTGAATATCATGTTGTTACAGTTCCCTTTAGTAATCAAGCAATTCCCATCCTTATATATGTTCAGAAATAGCTCACTGTTCATTTCAAGACCCAACATTATTTATTTTATCATAAAGGAAAGAAGAAACTTGAGGAAGAACTATGCGTGGCCAGCATGGCTAATCGGGTTGATATCAGGGTGATTTGCAAATTAAATGGTAGCACACAGGATGGTTGTTGCAGAATACACATTCAAGTAATTCTGAAGGCCTATAAGAAATTGATATTTTCTCCTTATTTTCTGAAAGATTCAGTCTGTGTGGGTGCTGAAAGGAATGCAGGTGGGGGTTCAAGGGTATGTGTCTCTGGCAGGGTTCCTGGAGGATAAATCTTGATAATATACCACGTTTTATTGTCCTGGGTTTCTAAGGGTTCAAATTGGGCTCATAAAATTCAGCAGTTTGGTGGTTCTACTATCAGAGAGCACTATCAATAAGAGTATCCATGAGTATCAGTATTGATAAGCTGTGCCCTTATCAGTGTCAGAATAAGTAAAATGATTGTGCTAAGTCTTTGAAAAATATTTATTTTGGGTCAGCTGTTTGACTGGGAATACCTTGCCACTCTTCTCTATTTATATAGATTTTTTCTTACTGATTTTTTTATTTTAAGAAAGCATGATCTTGGTCATGCTTTCTTAAACTAATCTTGTTTTTTCTGGGTGTGTGGAATGCATCTGCAAACTGCAAACAGAATTGGCAGTTAAAGCATGTTGAGCTGTCCAAATATGTCATGATATGATGGCTTCATGTGAAGGAGGAAGCTCATGCTCCCATTACTGTGTGAGTGGAGTCTTAGCATGCTGGGGGAATAGAAATTTGGAAAGCATTTAAAGAATTATTCAATTAATAAACTACATCATTAAACTTTCAAATCTACCCTTAAATGTGTAGGGTAAGCAAACCTAATTTAGGTAGCATTACATTTACACCTAAAGTAGCAGCCAATCAGATCACATTTATGGCTACAAAGTCAAATGTACAACTTTGTTGGTCTGTAAATACCATTTGAAAGCATGTCCTGCAGGACCTATTTTAAATACAGACACTTTTTGGCAACTAGAAGATTATGTAAATTTTAACTGTCCTGCCTATCCCTGGAACCATGACCAAAGGGTCAGAAAATATGGGTAATAAGTAGGAATGCACTGAATATTCGGCAGCTGAAAAATTTCGGCAAAAAATGGCAAAAAATGCATTTCCGGTTTCGCCCGAAATATTTTTGAAAGCAACCAAAACCGTGATGACACGGTCAATAACCTCAGACTTCACGCACCAGATTGGATTACAGTGAACATGTCTGCAGTGAGGGCGCATTTTGATATCTACAGGGGGTTCTCCACTGACTGGTACCAGCTCCGTTCAGTTCGGTTCTACTCTCTTCAGTTTGGTGTCAGACCTACAGTTTTCCACTGCAACTGGTTGCTATAGCAACCAAATATTCTGAGAAGCAGCACGAGCGGAGCGCTCTAAGCTGAGGCAAACAACCTGGCATCATTACACTAATCAGCATGGATGAAATCAGTGGGGTTTTATTTCTTATCTTTGTTTTATGGCTGTTTGCCACAAAATGGAGACAACTGGCTTACCATAAAAGGCTTAAAGAAGCAACGCTAATGCTAATGCTAATGCTAACGCTAATGCTAATAGTCAGTCAATAACACTGGCTTAACTATAGTCTGTACTACCAGTCTGTACCCTCCAATATGTACATGTCATTATTTAATTCAGCACACTTGGAACCTTGGCCAAGGTCTGTGTTTTTGAAAAGACAAGAATGTTTTCCAGTGATTACGGTTAACATAAGGGTTATGCCAGTCTTTGATTTGATACACTAATGTTATAGGTCTACAGAGAAAGTTGTTTTATCTTTCAACAGTTTTTAAAGCACTTGTTCTGAATGCACTTCATTCATGCACTTCGGTCAGAATATTAAAATGCACTTGAATACTTGTTTTATGAGAGAAGATATTTAATTGTACAACATTCACCTTTCTTTTTTTCTGCATATTCATGAGTGGGGCCAAGTAAAATATATTATTTTGATTTTTATTTTGTATTGTGCATTGTTTGAATGCTAAAGAAATATATTCATAGTTTAGCAACAGATTCTTTTAATAATTTAGTAATAGTTTCTTTTGGTGTTTCCGTTTCGGTTTTCAGCCAAGTGTTTCCTCATTTTCAGCTTTCGATTTCGGTCCAAAAAAATAATTTCGTTAGTAATAAGATTGAGATGTGCTGTTTTCATGCTCATCCACCTGACCTTAGATACACAGGTTGACCTTTGTGGGAAGAATGCCAAGGGCTACCTGACAGGATTTTTAAGGTTTCCAGTTCCATAGTAACTGCATGCTTATTCAACCTCTGTTTTTGACAGTTACGCAGTAATGACAATAATTGGTGGAGAAAATGGTTACCCATACTGTTAGTACTGTAGTAAACAGGCCCAATGTAATTCTAGTGTAACTCGTTTAATCTGTAAAGAATACTACCCCTATGCCTTTGTCTTCCTCATTACATAACTGGACTTTAGGGGCTTGTAGGAAAAGAGAGACCTCATATGAAGATCTTTATACTGCCAACTTAGCTAACCATGCATGTTGAAGACAGTATGACTTTAGCGATTCAGTTTTCATCATGTCATTATAGAGTCTGGAAAAAGCAGATGTCACACTGCTTTTACTAGTCACATAAAATCATTAATGTCTAATGATCCAGAATAAGTTTTAATGTAGCATCATTAATGTAACAGGGAGTTCGCTATTAAGGAAAGGTCTTTTGGAGGTAAACTGTTCAGAAAGCATTTGTGTCTGTGCAGTATGGGACATTAATCTAGTTTTTGCAACAATAACTCAGCACTATGTCTCCTGTAGCATAAGCAGACTTGTTAATCTCAGGTAGAAACCCCTGTGCCTTCTTTTTGGTGGGTTCACCAAACTGGTTCTGCAATGAATTAGTGTCACAGTCCAGTGATTTACATTTACAGCATTTAGAAGATGCTTTTATCCAAAAGTGTCTGCTAAATCCACTGAGCTACTACTAACTACAGGGACAGTCTCCCTGGAGAAACTTAGGGTTAAGGGTCTTGCTCAGAGAGCCAGTGGTGGTATGCTGAAGGTAGGATTCAAACCCATGACCTCTTGGTCCAGAGGCAAGTATCCTACTCACTGAGCTACCTACACTCCATACACTGGCTCAGATTGAAGATCTCCACCCCATAAATAGAGCAGATAGAAAACCTATTGGGACTAAATTAAACTGTGGATTGTGATCAAGATGTGGTCTTGCTTGAAAGCAAGGCTTGAAAAAATACCACATGCTGCTGAACTGGCAAGTGTGGAAATGAAAAGATTTTAAAGAAAAAAAGCCCCTAAAGCTGGCCTTTTTGACATTCATATTTAATCAAGGTTTAAAACCCACTTCGATCAAGCACACTACAGTCCTACATTTGATTGTTTTTGGCACTGTACACACAGAGGCTTTCATGTAAAAAGCCATGTTTTATTATTATGACAATTCCTGATTTGGGCTTTAAACAAATAAATAATAAGCAGCAACATTACTGTTTACCACTCCCAAATATAATCAGAGGTTTTAAGTAAATTCACCCGTGTTGCTTATCATTTAAGAAAAGCACCTGTCCAAATTTGCTATTAAGATGTACTGACTCTCAATTATTAAAGCTCTGCTATGCTGGTGTTTTCTTTTGGAGCTGTGTGTATTTAATGAGCCAGGTGTTCATTGAACTTTCTTCCCAGTGCCTACATGTGCAGGACAGTGATGGACAGCCCACCCTGCAGCACTATGTTATTGACACACTCTGCTGTGGAGATAAAGTCAGTCGAGGTCTTTGACTTTTCAGATTGATGGTTTGACAGGCACCGGCAGTGAGCCCCCAGCTCTCTTCAATATTGCTGTTTTCACTCATGCTTAGAGCCACCGCAAAAAAACAAAGACAAACAGCTTTATTTTTGCACATCATGGCTCTAACAGGAGACGACACGTTCACATGGTTTGCAATACATATCTCATTTATGGGAGGCCCTTGACAGCATGTATTATTATACTTGTATTATGTTAAAGCATATATTATTTAATGCATAATCACTAGGTCAGGGGAGCCAAGTCTTATTCACAAAGGGTGTGGGCACCAAAATGACCATAAGCACACTGAGTTGGTCTCAGTATGCGAACAGTTTATCATATATTCTCATTGTTTGGAAAAATACCTTCAGCCATACCAGCCATTAGCAGATGAGAACAGACACCGCTGCAATGGGTAAACATTGGATCAGGTGGACCCTTCTGCTAGGCCAGGGCTATAGCAAGTGGGCCCCTCTCGATATCATTCATCCGGTGTTGTGGGGAGGTGCTGATGGGATTCCGCGTCGGCCCAAATTAACCATGGCCAGTCCATCACTGTGTCAAAAATAGCCATTTTAACGCCGCCCGGTTCAAAACGAGAACTCTGACTGTTATAGTCGTTAGAGTAGGTACATCACTGAGCTAAAACTACAAATGTTTATTTCTGACAAATTCTGGCTCTTTCGGCTGCTTTCAATGTGGCAACTTCTGTGCTCGGATTGGCTAATTTTATAAAACACGACGGATACCCAATCTTGGTGAAAGCCAGCCAATCATGATCCAAAACCCATCATTTTATTATATCACAGGAATCACACACTGATTTACTGGGTCTTGAGGGCCATAAAAATTTCAAAAGGGCCAGATCCTGCCCGTGGGCCGATAGTTAAATAGGCCTGTGCTAGGCTATGGCTTTGACAAATGCGCATGTTTTCACTGAGCTTCTCTTCGTTGTACACAAAGGGTTGTCTGTGTCCTGATGACGGGACATCTTCTGTAATGGTGCCAAACCTCTAAGGGGTAAGAAATGAAGATCCTAGATCAATAGGAGAGATGAAGGACTTGTTTACAATGCTTTCCAACCTCCACAATCACTTAGTATGTTAGGTAGCAGCGTGTAAAATACAGCAAGCCACGGTACCATAGTTCTCAGACTTCAAGAGCATATATTATAAATTAAGCTAAGCCACCGAGGCACATCTACATAGGCAACAAGCATGGGCAATATATTTCTTCTTGTCTGAAATTCAGAGCTACCTAATTCATCAGACCTCTTCTTTTAGTTGTTGACAGTACTTTCAGTAATTCTGTGAGATATATCATTCCGTAGATAATGATTTCTTGCAAGGAATGCAGGAATGCTTTTGTTTTTAAAAATGCTTTATGTTTACAGCCTGTTTTTTACTGCTTCACCCTGGAATACCTTTTTCATTTGTAGTTGTGATTGAACTGAGGTCCACTCGTTATTCCTCAGCAGATCATGGGGAAACAGAGGTATTCAATTCAGCCTGCATATAAATTTTCACATTAATTTTGCTTTCCGTTTATTATGATATGCCCTACAGGAAGGGAAAAATCTTTTGAGCTTGTCCAGTGAGACATTACTGTGAGCAGCTGTAGATTCAAATCCAAATGTAACTGCTGTAAGCAAGAGGGGAAAAACACACAACTGCAGGAGTGGTGCAGTATCAGGCAGAAAATCTCTGGCCACCTATTTCAAATCCTCTTCATCGCTGAACTGCATAGTGATTTAGAATAAGCAGAATTCACAGGACTGCCCTCTCTCTAGCACTGTGGCATGTCACCATGTTTAAAAGATAGTTTGCTTCCATCAGTAGTGAAGGAAATCCATTGGGATAATGTCTATGGAGTTGGCTCGCCTGGGCCTGAGTGGTAATGCCAGTTTCTCCATGTGGGAGGGCATTGCTTCTCACAGGGTTGCTGAGAGCATGTGTTGCGCAAATGCTAATGTGTCGCTTGCAGCATGCAGGGTGGTTGTCAACAAAGCAGTCACCAATTAATCATGGAATGGTGTCTAACGCTTCACTAATTTGCTTGTTCTCACCCTACTCTCTTCACTCTGCAGGCTTTCTGGGCTCTGAGTGAAATGGCTGGCGTTCCCAACAAGCTTGCATCTCTTGTCCCCTGCGTGTGGATCTTTGCGATGCTTCTCAACCCAAGCTCTCAAAATGGGTAGGATGACTCATTGAAATGCTCCCTCCATGCCTTCCCCATCCTCCCACAAACATCCCTCTTCTCACTCCACGTTACCCGCTTAAGGGATGTGTTGCAGCTAATGCGTTCATTAATAAGGTTCTATTATTGTAGTAGGGGTTTTACGATCTGCAAAATGCCATTTGAGCTGACCACAGCTGAGCGTAAATTGCTTGTACAAACCACCACCAAAATGAATTTTTGGCAGTGCAGCAGGCCCCTTACAACTGTGACTCATTAAACCTGAAGAGAGACCTAAGAGGAAACCTAAGGGACGAGATGAAGACCTAGTCCATATCACCTTGTGATTGTGCCAGTTACCTTTTATAGCCTGTTAACCCATATCTTCAAGTCAGAATTACGATGGGCCTTCAATGCTAGGGTATCTAAAGTAAGGATTTTAGACACTTTTGATGGTTTTGATGCATGTGAGGCTCAGAGCATGGAAGGACATTGTTTTGTGCCTCATAGTGGGACCTCCTGCGCTAAATTGTAATATCTTCCTTCTCAAGAAGTATGCTCTATTTTTGTGTATATATTTATGTATCTCATGTCTAATTAAACACAACTTAGGAGTTTAGATTAGTGAATGAATTCAGAGCGAGTTAAGAGAGGATGAGATGAGGATGTCCCTGGAAAAAAGTGTTGCTGCAGTAGCTTGGCATGCATGCAGTGTTTGACACTAGGCTCTCTTCATCTAAGACCTCAACAGTTCTGTTAGAGTAATTTGTGAAATCAACACATTGATTGGAATCTCTCTATTCAATCTGCCTCCAAGAATGGTGGGCATAGGAAAGAGACAGCATGTGTCAGAGAAATAGAGAGAGGGAGAGAGAGCATGAGGAACACAAAGATAGAAATAGCGTGAGCGTGAGGGACACAGAGAGAGAGAGAGAAAGAGTGAGAGAGAGAGAGAGAGAGAGAGAGAGAGAGAGAGAGAGAGAGAGAGAGAGAGAGA
>JBBJLR010086541.1:0-10489 GCA_037577145.1 Brachypetersius gabonensis | reverse complement strand
CACACACACACACACACACACACACACACACACACACACACACACACACACACACACACACACACACATACAGACTCTGCTCTTAACATCACTGTTTTAATTGTTGCAATTGTAAAATATTGTAAGAGTGTAGTTTAACATTTCTGAGGTATAATAAATTTTCTCCAACCGTTTTTCCTTTGGAATTTTAAAGTGATCAATAGTGTATAAAACAATAGTGATCTGTACATCATACACAAAAGCAATAACCAGGAAAAATGTTTTTCCATGGCTGTGTGTGTTCTACCTGGTATAGAATGTTCTATTAAGAATTCTTGTTCATAATTGTGTGTCATAATTCTAATATACACTACTGGTCAGAGGTTTGTGCCCAACCTCTTAATAAACGTTATATTGCTTTTTCAAAATATTATTACATATTATTTAAGAAATGCTTAAAACAAAAGGAACTGATTTTCTATAGCTCATTTGGAGCTCGTCAGTCCGCCTCGGCCCTGCGGCTCAATGCGAGAAACAACTGGGGCGAGCAAGACACCAGAGCTGTTGCTTTTCTTTGGACTGGATTTAGTTTTTGACACAATTTCAAAGAATGCTTTCTTAATGTATGTGTGTGTGTGTGTTTGTGTGTGTGTGTGTGTTTTGTGTGTTCATGTATGTGTGTGTCTGCAGAGTTCAGAGCAGGAACAGGAAGTGTGCGGGCTCATGCAGGAAGAGGCCCCGATGGACACTCCGGCACGCAGAGTGGGGCGTCCGGCCCGCAAGCGCAAACCTCCTGCTGTGAGTTTACTCTACACGTACACACACACACACACACACACACCCTCACCCACATACACACACACCCTCACACACACATGTAGTCACAAAGAACAAGGATGTTTGCATGACACCGACAATGTTACAAATGACACCAAACCAATGTTAAGCTGTACGTGCCAGTGTCGGTGGGCGGAGCTTAGTTGGCTGGTGTTGGAATGTCGGGGTAATGTGAAGCTGTTGTGTTGATCAGTCTTTTAAGTATATATATCTTTTGTTGCTCAAACAATGAAGAAGTTTTTTACTGGCTGGCTGCCAGGTCTGGGGACAGTGACTGTGAGCACACCGGGTATGAGTTAAAGTCATTATTAGTTTCATCTGCCAGTGTTCTCAGGACAAGAAGAGTTATTACTTAAGGGCTGTAAGGACCGACAGTAGTTGTCGTTCCACTGTCAGTATACCTTGTGTTTGTGGGAAATTTGTGTCCATTCATTCTGTAGCATTTATGAGGTCAGACACTGATGTTGATCAAGAAGGTCTGGATCACAGTCTCCGTTCCAGTTCATCCCAAAGGTGTTGGATGGGGTTGAGGTCAGTCAAGTTCTTCCACACTGAACTCCTCCAGCAGGTCTTTATGGAGCTCGCTTTGTGCTCTGGGACACAGTCCTGCTGGAATAGAGAAGGTTCTTCACCAAACTGAGTCCACAAGAGTTGTGTCCCAACACTTTTAATAATACATTTTCTTTGAAAAGCGCCTTTCAAACACTCAAGGACACAGTACACATCAAATTGACAAAAACAAACAAACGTAAGAGCAGACAATTGCAGAATCGACATAAAAAATCCAAAATAATATGGCAGAGTGGAGAAGTTTGAATGTTGAATAAGATATTTTGAACAGGTGAGTTTTGAGTCTGGAGTAAAAGAAGTGATGTTTCTTATGTCAGGAGGTAGAGAATTCCAAAGTCGAGGAGCAGAGCAGCTAGAAGCCCTGCTCCCCATGGTGGCAGGAGAGGAGGAGGATCTGAGGCAGCCATGATGGATTGATGATTTGAAGCAACTCAGACAAGTATGGAGGGGAGAGGTGGTGAATGGCCTTAAATGTGTACAGAAGAATTTTGAAATTGATGCTATGTTTAACCTGGAGCCAGTGAAGCTGCTGCAGAACGGGAGTGATGTGGTGGATGGAAGGCGTCCTAGTGATCATACGAGCAGCAGAGTTCTGGACAAGGTGGAACTTATGGAGGGATTTTTGAGTAAGACCTATAACAAGAGAATCGCAGTAATCGATCCGGGAAGTAACGAGGCTATGGACAAGAATGGCAGTGGCATGTGGGGGAAAAGAAGGGCGGAGATGATTAATGTTGCGTAGATGGAAGTATGCCGACCGAGTGACATTATTGATGTGTGAATTAAAAGATGAAGTGCTGTCGAGGATGACACCCAGACTTTTCACCTGCGGTGACAGGAAACAGAAGAGTTTTTGATAGTAATGGAAAAACTATCAGTTTTGGATAGTGTAGATTTAGAGCCCATACCAGAAGAAACTCTGATTTATTACTGTTACGCTTAAGAAATGTTGAAGAGAACCATGATTTAAGTTCAGCTAGGGTAAGGGGAAGAGTGGAATCAGGTTTAGTGGACAAATAGAGCTGGGTGTCATCTGCATAAAAGTAAAAATGAATATTATATTTACGGCAGATATGTCCAGGAGTAAGAAGACAGATAATGAAGAGAAGGGGTCCCAGGAAAGATCCCTGGGGCACACCAGTGGTAACAGGGGAGAGCTGAGAAGTGAGCGATTTAAGCTGGATGAATTTAAGTATGATTTAAACCAGTCAAACCAGGAGTATACCAGGAGTATGAGAGAGACAAATAGAGATGAACGTACTGAGGAGAGTAGAGTGAGAAATCGCCTCAAATGCTGCACTCAGATCAAGGAGAGTAAGGATGGTAAGTAGACCAGTGTCAGCTGCCTTAAGAAAGTCATTGGTTATTTTTATGAGTGCTGTTTCAGTGCTATGGAAGGGGTGAAAGCCAGAAAACGTTTGTCCATATGATCTTAAATCTTATATATATCTTGGACCAGATGACTTTAGCGTTGTGTTGAAATTCTATGATGCACAGACCAATATAAATGGTCCACAGGAAGTCTGTTTGCATTATCTTGATTTAAAAGATGGAAATGTTTTTTTTCTTCTGTTATGAATTGACTGATTTAGACTTATTTGCTCTGAAGGCGCTGATACTTAACTGTGGTATTTCCTGTGAAAAAACTTCCCCCTTGAGTCCAGACTGTGATGGCTATAGGCTAAAAGAGGGAAGACTGGGGTCACAAATAAATGCCACACTGTCACCAGCTAACATGGCGATGGGCTTCAACAGCTGTATAATACAAAGACAACATAGAATCAGATCCTTTAACTGATCCCATCAGATTTCTTATAAACCTTTTCTCTGTCGTGCTTTTAGCTGCAACTCAGGGTTTTAAAATGAAGTGTTTTTTATGCTGGAATTGGAGCTGAAGTGGGCATTGGCATGATAAACCGTTATCAGTCTCTGTGCATTGTGATCCCATGGTGTTTAATGTTATTGATGCTTCACCACGTGAGTATGAGAGAGTGTGAGAGAGAAAGTGAGACAAATCTCTGGTCTTCGATCTGCACTCTAACTCAGGTTTGTCTTGGCGAGTTCACTGAGTTTTTAGAGATTTCTTTCTCCTCTGAATTTCTGCGCGCTCTGGCAGCATGCTGACTTCTGGCTGTTTACGTAATCTGCAGAATCTGTCAATGACACTGCAATCGCATTTTTATCCAAATATCAATATTTTTGCTGCTTAATGTCTAGCACTCTGTTTGGAGACTGTTCTCACTCTCACGCTTACACATTACTTAAATAGTAGGTACTGAGTTATTTATAGTAATTACTAAACAGTTTATAGTAATTAAACAGAATAATTCTTTGTGGATACGAAATAATTCATAGTTGTTACTGAGTAATTTATGGTAGATACTGAGTAATCGATAGTAGTTATTGAGTAATTCATAGTAGTTACTGAGTAATTCATAGTAGTTACTGAGTAATTCATAGCTATTATTGAGAAATCCATAGTAGTTACTGAGTAATTTATGGTAGATTCTGAGTAATCGGTAGTAGTTACTGAGTAATTCATAGTAGTTACTGAATCTTGCATAGTAGGCCTAGTTATTTTAGCGTTGTATTATTTAGCGTTGTTGCAAAGGCATTATTCATTCTATTAATAATAATTATAACAAGTAGTTACTAATGCATGGTAAATACTGAATAATTTCTAGTAAACACTAAATGAACTGTATTCACCTTCATAATTTATTGTGTGTATATATTGTACTCATCTAGTCCTGCCAGATCTGAACAACGAATGGTAATTAGCTGCTGTTTTTATCTCAGATATATGTATATGTGTGTGTGTGTTTGTGTGTGAATGAGAGTAAGACAGTCTGTTTCATGGTTTTAATTTGTTTACCATGACTGTATACCTGCAGGACCTTTTTCTTCTGTACCTCTGTAATATTGCTTATTCTTGCGTAACTGTTTATCAGAACACACACACACACACACACACACACACACACACTCATTTTCTAATACTGTAGCTACAGTGTTATAAACACATTACTGTAAACTTCAGCTTACTCAAGTTCACTTTCATTCCACAAACAATCTAAACCAACCCCCCCACACACACACACACACACAAATCATGTTTTTTTTAATGGGTTTGCTCTATTCTGAATGAAATGCTCATTCTAGAGAAATGCACCTTGTCAGGGCTGTTCACAGTGGCGGTGAATGGAACCAGATGTCTGAAGAGTTTAATGCTTCTAAAAACTCCCTCACAGAAAGTTGTAACTTGGACTTGGCATGGTTATGAATACACTTTCTGATGCTGAAGACACTGTTTATCATAGTTTTAAAGCATTTTTGTTATCAGTTTGTGGCCGGGGAGGCAGATTCACGGCAGGAAAGCATCCAAAGTAAACTGTTTTACCATCATTACTGTTACATATAAAGCTCATGCAGCTTCACAGGTGGGTTTGGATAGTAAACATATTGGCTTTATTTGTGTTATAGACATTGTGACCCCTGGTTCCATTCACCACCTCTGTGTTGGTAAGTTTCCCTACAACGAACCATTTCACATCAACCCCATTCTAAATGACTTTGGCTACACCTGAATTCTGAAGAACGTTTTGAAGATTAGTGTGATTCCCATTATCTTTTCCATGTTTACTGTTTGTGAATACATATTTATTGTCTAAAGCATAATGACTTGCGGTCGCTACATTCTGATTACATGTAAAGCAGCTGCTCCTCTGTGAGCACTGAAGAAACATATTGTGTTTAAGTCCTTTTATGTCTGAATTGCTACCGCTGTAGCCTCCTGAGTGTCCCCTCCCCTCCACGCCAGACAAAGTTTGCACATCTTAGTACGGAAATCTGGTTTATACTTTAAGATCCACTTGCATTTCATTCCTCTGAAAGCACAGAGAGGATTCTAGGTGCAGAGCAGGTTCAGGATTGAATGTACAAACATAAACACAGCACATGAATAACTGTTGTAATTCCATACAGGACCACCAAGGGTACTATGGAGTAGAGGCCATCTCCAGAATGCTCAGAATGAGCCAGGTATGACCGTGTGACACACACCTATACACACACACACACACACACACACACACACACACACACACACAATACACACTAACAACCATACAAATGTAACCACCAGAAATGAAGGCAGGTGTCAGAGTTTACTCATTGGGAGCTGGAGTCCAGGTTTGAGTCCTAGCTGTGCCACACGCCGCACACAGTCGACAGGAAAAGTTTGCTTTTTTAGATCTGCGTTATATTTTTAGCTCATAAAACATCCCATTATATTCAGAGGTGCACTCACAGTCATATAGGATTAAGCACGGGTCTTATTTCTAAAATGATTTCAGTTTATTAAAGCCATGCCAGCACTCTGGCCTGGTTGACCTTAAACAGGACAGAGAAATAAAAGCAATCACTTTTAATTGTGAATGCACACAGTAGAGAAAACATTTTAGAAACAATATTGGAATCTCATTGCACATTATTATTATTATTTATTATTACGTTATTATGAAACATTTTTAGGACATTTTGTAGAAAATCTGTATATTAGGAAAGCTTGTGAAGTCCTTCAGTCATAAATGTAATGGATATTGGTGTATTTCTGGTTCAGTTTTAAGAGATCGTCTCAGAACTGCTTTACCCCAAAGAACATGCAGCAGCTGGAGAAATTCTGTATTGTTAGATTCTGCAAGAAACGAGCTTTTCAGAAATATGACTAAACATTGTTGTGCTGAATGTGGGCGGGGCTAAGTGCTCATTAAGTTGCTAAATTAGAAAATGCGGTTTGAGAGGATTTTTTTTTTGAGAGGATACTTGCTGAAATAGACACATTACTGTTTGCACCATGTTTACGATTGCAGTTCAGCAGTAGATGATGAAATATGATGAAAAAATTCTGCCTGTAGTGACTTAGAAACTGAATGCAGTTTTAGGAAACTAAAACTGATGAAGTCTTTTCAAAATCCAAGTCCATTACGATTTGAGAGGGCTTAAGTTTTTGCACAAGGCTGATTTTGCTAAACATCAGCTTGTTCACTTCATAATGTTTACTTAATGCTATACAGTGACAGAACAATAGACTTATGTCTGTAGCTCAAGCAGTGCAGAATTGCAGCAGAAGGGAAGGCTTCCACTCATGGGTGTCGAAAGCATTTTTAATGTGGGGGGTACGCAGACCTCTATGTCTAGACTGGTATCCCATGTGTGGGGGTAGTGAATGCAGTGCTTTTATGTTTACGTGTTAGCTGTAGTCCATGAGAGAAAATGCTCTCTAAGTCTTGACTGTTGAAAAGAGGGGCAGAGGGGCAGGGGGGCGGGGGGCAGAACAAACAATTTTAAAAAAGTGCTATTATGGTCCTGCATTATTGCACCAATCCCTTTGTGAGTGAAAGGCGAGAAAATGTATTTTGTACATGTTTCTGAAGACAAGCGACACAACACATAGAAGCTACTTAAGGTTTAAAATGAGCTACACGTCCCATAGCTGAGTGTTCATGACGGGTAAAAATGTATATATGAGGCTTTGCGCTCAAGTCAAAAGACTGTTGAGACTAATGACGCTTTTCCACTGGCAGAAGGAACCTGTGTCGGACTGTGAAAAAGGTTTTCCATTACAAATAAAGTGACTTGAACCTGATCCACCTGTGCTGTCTCGTCCTGCTCGACGGCGCAGCCTAAAGTGGGCCGCAGCCAAGCTGAATGTGTCCCTGCTTTTTGATTAGTCCAAATGTTGTCATGACAACAGAATGACTTGGAAAGAGGTCATTGGTTTTGTACTCTTTGTGCAAGAAAACAACAGTGGAGGCCAAACCAACAACTGGGAAATGAATGAAGTTTAAGCTCGACTGTCTGTTTGGGCTGCTGATAAATTTCAGTATTATTTTCTTCGACTCCAAAAAATGTTTCTTTAACTCTGTGAGAAAGGTGAAGGTGATCCAGGACATCACTAACAAGATTCTAAATAATAAAAGACCACAATAACAAAACAGGTCTGACAGAAAGCCATCACAGTGCGTTTTTTTATGAGCAGGCCCACCTGACCCATTAAGAGTTTTGCAATGTTTCTGTAATTCATTAATAACTTCACATCACATCAACCTACACATCACTACGGGACTGGACTTAAACACTTCAACACGTTCTTTACTTGTTACCTACATTAACCTCGTAGCTCCATTGCAAAACTAAAGAGGCAAACTTCGAACACCACCTGAAATCTTCCCCTGTATGCATTTTTATTTTGCACTTGTCTGGTTTAGTCAAGCTCTTGTGGTTTTCAGTGCTCTATAACCTAACCTCACCATCTTGCAGGGAATAGTCGAGAGCTGGTGAGTTGAAGTAGGTGTATTAGAGGAGGGCCGGCACAAAAAAGCAGAACGCACAGAATCTGGAGTACTCAGGCTCTCACTGCAACCCTCTACCCTACCTAGGTGTTAGAGCACTGCTGGGAGGATTTGATTGCATTCAGCCACTAGAGCATTAGTGAGGTCAGTTACTGGTCACCGCTCCATCACTCCAGTCCCACTCCTACACAGGACAGTCCTGGAAGTCTAATATCCGACATGACTTGTATCTACTTTTATCTGAACTGTGACTGCTCTCTTCTTCTGGCTGTGCTTTGAGATTCCAGCCATGTGTGCACGGCTGAACATCTGGGTCGGCAGATGTCAGGGTTCACTTTAAAGTGCTGAGTAGGAGGGCTGTCTGGATACTCTTGGACATGCAGTTTACTGCTTAAACATATCAGAAATGTAGAAGTCAAACCAGTAGTTTAATAGCACATCTCTTCATGCCAGTTTCAGGGATGCGGTTTGTAGTAACTTCAAGTCATAACAAATGAAAAATCCCCAGTTCAGTCTGATAAAGAATTTATAATAAAGACTTTTTGCGTGAATGAAGCTGTCACAGACCTGATCTCACCCTGTAACAGGAGTCATCTGGACGATCAGGGTTCAGAAACTCTACTGGAAACAGATCCAGAACAGCTGAATCAGAGCTGCTTAGACAGGTCAGAAATGTATCGAACTCTTGCAATACAGCCTGCGTGTGTCTCTGCAAGTGCTGAATTAAAGAAAGAAACAGGAAGCTGTGGCGGTATGAGAGAGCCGGAAGTGAAGAGAGAGAGCGAGAGAGAGAGAGAGAGAGAGAGAGAGAGAGAGAGAGAGAGATTCAGAGGAAACTGCAGAGGTACAGACTCACAGATACACTGCATTAGCTAAACGTGGGTGCCAGACTACTGATCATGGTGAGTCTACTCTTCTTTTTGACTTTGGACTTTGAAAGTACACTTCTCACATTTGGTAGGTCTCTTAGAGGTGTTATCACCTGGCTAACAGGAAGTTAGCCTTCACCTATGCTTCTGTACCTCAAGCAAGAACCTCATGGCTGGATGCTAGCTACCCACTCGCAGCTGGCTTGTGAATTCAGCCGTTGATCCATAGCTTTACATTTTTTGAATGAAAGTAAACTGTGTGTCTGTTTTTGTCCAGACCAGGCTGTATTCTGGTGGAGTCCAAGCGAATTAGCTCTAAAGTAGCCTGTTATAGTCGTGCATGAACACACAGTGTGAAATTCCTCCTCTGTATTTAACCCATTCACCAAGTAAAGCAGGGGGCAGCCAGGAACACAGCGCCCAGGGAGCAGTGTGTGGGAAAGGTACCTTGCTCAAGGATACCTCCGTTGTGCCACTCGCAGTCTTGGGATTCGAACCCACACACTGGTCACAGGGACAGCTCCCAGACCACCAGCTGCCCCAAAGACTGTGTAGTTGATCATTTTCAGTGAACGCTGGTTGGGGTCCGGTATCTCTGATCTCATTCAAACCTGCTGATGCGACTGTTTCATCATTACAGGGGTGCAGGATTCCACCAATGCTATTGGTTGCCTCTGATATTAGGTTAAAAGTGGATCTCTTCCTGCTTCGTCTGTCAGCCTCAGATCACCCGGGGAGCCTGAGTAAAGGTGATTCTGGGCTTTCAGTAGACTTTTCAAAACTTTAGGAGCACCTTGAATCCTCTGTCTGCTGAAATTTGTTCTCTAATGCTTCATTGTCACTTTTACTTTGCAATTAAGGAAGAAGGAAAACTGCTGTATTGTGTTGGAATAAAGGAACAGTGGAGAGGTGGACAGTATATTTTAAAATGTGTTAAATTTATGTATCACATTGATTTTAAAATCTGTTTTTGTAAATCAGTCCAGGTCACATGCAGTACACAACAATTAAAAGGACAATTTAGAGTTGGGGGGGGGGGGGGGGGGTTGGAGAGGCAGTTAACCTCAATAAGAAACCTATTGATTCAAAAAAGGACAAACAACATACTACATTTTGAGATTTATTTAAAATGTTTCAGTATTTCTCGTTACGTATGTAAATTGTAATGCTAATGTTTGTCGTAAATTGGAATTTTGGAGTCAAATTGCTAGGGTTGCATTGTTAGTCCATGTCATGATAGGATATTGGTTCTGATACCGATATTGCAAATTTGCTGTACTGCACTATGAGTATCCTATTCAATTATTCAGATGAGTCTGTCTTCTAATGCTTGGCATCCATCAGTCTTCGTTCCCCAAATGAAATGGACAAAATGCAAGCCTGTACTCTTTAGAACAGGTCATTTTGTGAAAATACCCCCATTTTGTCATAATAATGGTCTTAGAAGTGGTGCAATGAGGGGTTGTCCTGTTATGTAACACTTAATTTGATGGAAAACATTAGACACACACACTCATACACAGTCTACTACTGAACTGAATCACTAAGTGTGATGAATTATAGAGATGAGAGAGAAGAAAGAGTAAATCACCTGTTTCTTCAGCATTCTCCTTTAAACTCTTCAATCCAACCTCAACATATTGTTTGTTAAAATTGTTCTAAAGTGCGGTGTGTGTTTGGACAAGGCAGCCTAACCCTGCGTAAAGGTCCACCACCAGTCTTAGTCAAACTCAGTAGGTCCAGGCAGCAATGAATTGAGTAGTAACTAATTCCAAGTGTTTAAGTAAACTTTTAATAGAGTTGCTCTTACAACCCAGGACCGGCTCGCAGTTGAAGTCTGTAAATAAGTGACTGAAGTAGTAGAAAAAGGTATTACTGGAG
>JBBJLR010086531.1:0-10489 GCA_037577145.1 Brachypetersius gabonensis | reverse complement strand
GCCCCCTGCTAAGGAACAGCCAATTGTAATCATGGGGCGTGGCCAATTAGCATATCTTCTAAACATTTAGAGCTCAATCATCCCACATTTAGAATCACCGTTTGTACACATTGCAGCTCAAAGACTTGAGACTTGGCTTGGACTCGGTAGGAATGCCCTGTGAACATCTCTGACTCGTGGTTCTGGAGATGTTCTGTAGGAAACACTAAATGGTTCCAGACTCCAGCTGAAGGAACAGCACTTTGAGAGTGTGCTGTCTCCTCGACTTTTCGGGTGACAGTTTGCATAAAATTAGACTTTTGTCGACGTTGTGTCAGTGTGATTGCCGAAGTTGCGTCACCCTCGCCCTCCCCCCACAAACCTCGAGACACTGGAGTCGGTAGATTAGTCGTGCCTGGTTGGCTGCAGTTGAAATGCTCTATGAAAGCACTCGACAAGCAGAGGAGCATGCAGGCTTTAACGGAGGACTCCGGCTTTCTCCAACTCTCCACCTAATCTCCGCGTGTTCCTCCGCCCTCGGAGGATAACGTTTTATTCTCTCAGATCACACTTATAATGGGAGTCAATAGACATGCAAATTTAATGCATACTAATTTATTCTATACGCTTCTGCATGACAAAACAGAAATTGTTATTTTTCTTAAGAAGAAAGGCATGTTTTCTTTATTATTTCAGTGCATATTTTGCTCTAATGTTCTTACACAATCAATATTATTAATATTTTAATTGAGTATTGCAACCTTGAAGAGCTTCAACACACACTGCTTTCCATTCGTTAGGCCTGAATAAAAATATCTAATAGCCCCAGATCTTTCTCTACCCTTCCTGTTCTCCTTAAATGTAAGTTTTCCTGGTTTGTGTTGGTGCTCGAAGTGTCAGGCGCCATGTTGGCGGCTATCCCAGCTGCTATGGGACATTCATGCTCACAGTCACACCGAGGGACAGCTTAATGTGTTCAATCAACCTCTCCCCAATGCACGCCTGTGTTTGGTGGCGGGAGGAAACCGGAGTTCCCGGAAGAAACCCAATCTGTAACAAGGAGAACTTGCAAACTCCACACAGAAAGACCCAGCGCCCAACCAGGGAGTCGAACCCAGAAACTTCTTGCTGTGTGGCAACATTGCTAACCCCCGCACCACTGTGGAAGAAACCCCAAAACAACAACAAAAAAGAATAATCATTACTGATAATAATCATTTGAATTAAAGGCACCTTGCAGACAAGCAAACCAGAGCATTACAGTAATAAAAACAAAAATAAAATATAGGTCATATCAGCAGTGTCTTCTTTCTGCAGCAAAAACAGCTGAACATTAGAATAAATAAAAACAAGCAGTAAACAGTATCAAGAATTCTTTTTTTCTAATAATAGTGGATATTGAGCTGGTTAGTGTTACACTGCCCCCTGTCTCCCAACTAAGAGAAGGCATGGATGCAGTTTCCATGATTGCTGTGGCTTTTATTTACAGAAGCAAACATAAATACAGAACCCAGCGCGTGTGTAACGGTGGACCGACAATCTAGGTCCATCTAACCTGAACTTTAATACTAGTCCTTACGGACTGTTCCCTCCATCACACCTCACATGTGTTTAACTTAAATTCAACACAGGTGCATACAAAATCCCACCACCAATAACAAAGTGCAAGGACGTCCTCTAGTGGCCGTCCACCCACATAGCCCCCTTAACCCTTACAGTTAGAAGGACACAGGTTTGGATCCAGGTTTCTGCTCAGGGCCTGCAGTCACTGGGTGAATGAATAATCAGCACCGAATTTAATCTCCTGCAGTAAAAAGAGCCGAACAGGGATTTGATGGAGCTGCAGGTAAAACTGGGCTTCCATGAGGAAAGAGGTCTGGAAATGGTTCAGAGAACACTATCCATCCATCCATCCATCCATCCATCCATCCATCCATCGACGGATCATCCCTGCATCCACCCGTCTATTCATCCATCCATTCTTATTTCCACCCACCCATCAATTTATCATCCACCACCCAACCATCCTTCCATCAGTTCATCATCCATCCATCCATCCATCTATCACCCATCCATTAATTTATCATCCATCCATCCATCCATCCATCCAGCCATCACCCATACATTAATTTATCATCCATCCATCCATCAATTTATCATCCATCCATCCATCCCCCATCCATCCATCCATCCATCCATCCATCCATCCATCCATCAATCACCCATCCATCAATTTATCATCCATCCATCCATCCCCCATCCATCCATCCATCCATCCATCACCCATCCATTAATTTATTATCCATCCATTACCCATCCATTAATTTATGATCCATCCATCCATCCATCCATCCATCCATCCATCACCCATCTATCCATCCATCCATCCATCCATCACCCATCTATCCATCCATCCATCACCCATCCATCAATTTATCATCCATCCATCCATCATCACCCATCTATTAATTTATCATCCATCCATCACCCATCCATTAATTTATCATCCATTCATCCATCCATCCATCACCCATCCATTAATTTATCATCCATCCATCCATCCATCTATCACCCATCCATTAATTTATCATCCATCCCTCTATCACCCATCCATTAATTTATCATCCATCCATCCATCCATCTCTCACCCATCCATTAATTTATCATCCATCCATCCATCAATTTATCATCCATCCATCAAAGCTTTCCAAGTTTTCAGCATTATTGCGAAGCTGTTCACTGTTATTTCTAAAAGGTTAAATTCATGAAGCGCCTTTTAAAGCCCAATGATGCTTTAAGGAGGAAAGAAAGAAGAAACAAATCAGTGGTCAGGAGAAGGTGAGTAACAGAGAAGAGATGAGATACAAGTCTGGTTTGATGTGTGGAGAGAAGTTCCTCACCGCCCCGGGACCCGTGGAGGTCAGTTTAAATTTCAGCACAGACAGTTAGAGCAGAAGAAGCAGAAGATGGAGATCTGAGACTAACAGTAGTGGAGTAATGCTGAGAGTAAAGCTGTAAGATATTAAAGTAGGTAGAACATTACATGCTAGCAATAGTGATTTTTCTCAGTGTGTGATAAAGGATCTTTCTGCAAAGTTAACATTCAAATAAATACAACCAACAAGAAAGCAGTAAAAAGTGCCAAAATGGGTTCTGCTTGTAAAAAAGTGGCTGATACTGTGTGAGCTGGTGAGGAGAACACAGGTTCGGTTCCAGGTTCCTCCTCGGTTCCTCCAGCTGTTGTTTGGATGGTGAAACTCCATCAGCAGCTTCTGATTTCTGATGAAACTACAGTAAAACTGAAGTTCCACAAGAACTCACTGATATACTGAACAGAACATCACTGTTTACTGTAGAATGTTGTTTGTATTTATTCTTTTAAGTTTTATGCTTAAAAGCTTTTGCTTTTACACACACACACACACACACACACACACACACACACACACACACACGCTTGAGTTGCATAATATAAAGTATAAAGTAAAGTATAAAGTAACAGTGGAAGCGCAGTGTAAAGTGAACAGTGCAGTGAAATTTTTGATGAACTGAACTCAAAGATCTGAAACATTTTCTACATCCACAAAAGACCCATTACTCTCAAATACTGTTCCCAAATCTGTCTAAATCTGTGTTAGTGAGCACTTCTCCTTTGCTGAGATAATCCATCCCACCTCACATGTATCAAGATGCTGATTAGAGCGTGGTTATTGTACAGGTGTGCCTTAATCTGCCCACAACAAAAGGCCACTCTGAAATGTGCAGTTTGATCTCACAGCACAGCGCCACAGATGTTGCAACTTTTGAGGGAGCTGGCAACTGACTGCAGGAATGTCGACCAGAGCTGTTGCCAGTGAAATAAATATTCATTTCTCCACCTGAGGTCCATTGTTGTGCCATTCATCCACGACCATCACCTCGTGCTGCAGCAGGATAATACACAGCCCCATATTTCAAGGATCTACACAATTCCAGGAATCTGAACACATCCCAGTTCCTGCACAGCCAGCAGACTCACCGGACAGGTCCCCCACTGAGCATGTTTGGGATGCTCTGGATCGGAGTCTACAAACGTGTGTTTCAGTTCCTGCCAATATTCATCAACTTCGCACAGCTATTTTAGAGGCGTGGACCAACATTCACAGCCCACAATCAACAACCTGATCAACTCAATGCGACAGAGATGTGTTGAACTGTGGCCACACCAGATACTGACCGGTTTTCTGCCCCCCCGCCCCACTAAAGCAAAACCGTGCACGTTTCAGAGTGGCCTTTTATTGTGGGCAGTCTAATACCCCTTTTCCACTACAATAGTGCTGGTGCCAGGAGCCGCATTTACACCAGACAGGAGCTCAGCGGGAGCCGTATGAGAATACGGGACAGGCCACGCCCACTAAACAGAAACAAACATGGCCGAACTCGGGTCCTGCTTGCTGGTTATTCCCCAAACTTTGAGGATTTATTTCAGTCCAAGTGCAGCTTATTCAGAGGGTTGTTACCGTTAAAGAGATCGACACAGACAGCGATTATGTGCAAGACTCCGCCCACCACTCGTGACGTCACGGGTTCTCGCTACTAGACCAGTTTAGGCGCCGGTTCGGTGCTTGTTTTTACCGGAAAGGGGGTATAAGGAACCGGAAAGGGGGTATAAGGAACCGGAAAGGGGGCATAAGGAACCGGAAAGGGGGTATAAGGAACCGGAAAGGGGGTATAAGGAACCGGAAAGGGGGTATAAGGAACCGGAAAGGGGGTATAAGGAACCGGAAAGGGGGTATAAGGCCCACCTGTGCAATATTCTTGCTCTAATCAGCAACTTGATGTGCCAAAACCAGTGAGGTGGGATGGATTATCTCGGCAGAGGAGAAGTGCTCACTAACACAGATTTAGACGGATTTGTGACCAATATTTGAAAGAAATGGGTCTTTTGTGTTTGTAGAAAATGTTCCAGATCTTTGAGTTAAGCTCAGGAAAAATAGGAGCAAAAACAAAAGTGTTGCATTTATGTGTGTGTTCAGTGTATATATACACACACTCATACATACCCACTACCCACTGCGCCAGCCTGCGGTGAGTAATTCAGCCGCATATGTTTGAGCAAGCTGAGTGATTTTGTCGAATAAGAGCCTCCCCTGCAGGACAATCAACCAGTCTCTGAATGGTAAGGTGGAACCCAGCAGCCCTTTTACTCAGCAGGGTTTCATGATTAGGCTCATTTTCCATCGATAACAGTCATTTGTTGGCTCAAGTTTCCATTGCAGTTCAAGTAACATTGATAGGTGAACATAAATCTGGTTCAAGGCTGGAGGCTTGAGTTTATTTACTGTTTAAAACTAAACGCGGACACCACAGCTGTTCAGATCATACAGGTTAAAACCGACCAATCAGCCGATTTTATCTCCATCCAGTCAAAACTAGAGCCACACAAATGCTTCAATTCCACATCGTACAACAGCTATGTTCTGCAGTAACCAAGTTATAGCTCCCTGCAGAACCGTGCTTGTGACAACCTTCTGATTGGTTCTTTGGCAGATCTTATGCCAAATTTAGTCCCGCCCACCTCTAATCAGACAGGAGAGTAGAAAATATCATTTCAGAAATCACTCAAAAGAAAAGATTGTGCTTTCTCTGCCTGTTTACCGTGAACTCAACTCAAAACTACACTACAGTTAATAGATCATCAGAGGGATTTTCCCAGTAATATACAGCAGTCGATCATGGCCCAATACAACAGGACCACAGCTGCAAAGATCTTGGCTTTGTTTTTCATCTGAACTGCCGAGGAGAAAGACGGGACCTTGAGATGACAGTCGAAAAGTTTGCTCATCTTATCTTTCTCTTCACGTAATCTTCTGTGGCAATTTCTATGAGAGGATAAGGCTGGCGAGATGTATATAAGTCTTGTGCACACACGCACAGCCATGATACAACAGTGGGAGTTCGTTTTTAAAGTCTTAACTCCCCTCAGGATAATTACACTTTCTATCTACCGCTCTCCACGAAATCTTATTCCTCTCACTTTTCCTTTGGGCACCCTTAGCTCACCCTTACCACGGCCCTGCAGAATCCCGTCAGCGTGTGATCCGAGTTCCTATTGGTCCCACAAGGACTGGAGAAGCTTAACAAAGAGAGATGTTACAGATTTATATTAGAGGCACAACTGGGCTTCGTCTTCAAAACCCATTTCTACATAAGTGGAAGATACAAAGCATAAAAGCTTACATTAAAACCACCTTGTGTTGTTTCAGCCACCAAAACATCTCTGACTCATCGAGACATGGACTCCACAAGGCCTCTGAAGGTCTGTGGTTCTTCACCAGGATGTCCTTTAAGTCCTGTAAGCTGTGAGGTGGTTCCTCCATGGATGGGCCTATTTTGTCCAGTATATCTAACAGAGGCTCAATCGCAATGAGATAAGGGAATTAGGAGGTCCAGCCGACACCTTGAACTCTTTTACACCTTTTCCACTGCACTGGTTCCCGTGACGGGACCCAACTTTGCTGGTGTCGTAGGGAGAACCCATGACGTCACGAGCGGTGGGCGGAGTCTTACTCGTAACTGTTGTCTATGTCGATCTCTTTAACGGTAATAACCCATTATAATAACCCATACATTTGGACACTGAAATAAATCCTCAAAGTCTGGAGAATAACCAGCAATCAGAAACTGTGTTCGGCCATGTTTGTTTCTGTTTAGTGGACGTGGCCTGTCATGTATTATCTTGCGGCTCCCACTGAGCTCCTATCTAGTGTAAATGCTCCTGGCACCAGCACCAGTGTAGTGTTAAAGGGGTATTTGTGATGTTCCTCAAATGGTTCCTGAGCACAGTTTGGAGTGTGGGAGGTCCACAAGGACCCAAGATTTCTCAGCAGATCACCACCCAGAGCATCACACTGCCTCCACCTTGCCTGCTTCATGCGTACTGGTCCATCTCTTCCCCAGACGAGTGACACACACACAGCAGTTCTAATGATATAGAAGGTTATGCTCTTGTTCTGATGCTCACTTGTCTGTTATGGGCACTTTTGGTGGTGGAAAGCATGGGTAGTCTGACCAGTCTGCAGCAATGAAGGACCAGATAAGCCACTGGTGTCGTTGACTCTGGTGCTGGTTCTCACGTTCTTTTGGTAGGTTTGGTAGGTACTGACCACTGAACACCAGGAACCCCCACAAGATCTGCCATTTTGGAGATTTTCATCCAGACATCACAGTTTGGTTCTTGTTAAAGTGTCTTAGGTCCTTAAAATTCATTCCTGCTTCCAACATCGTAAATAACTGATTTTTCTCTCACTGACTAATATACCCCTTCTAGCCTCAAAAAAAGACACTGGAAACAGATAATGTTATTCATTTCACCACACACACACATACAAACACACACAAGAATCTAAAACTACACATATTCACTCTCGAATTGTACTGAAGAGTGAAATGGAAGCATCCAGGAGCAACAGCAGCACACCTTACAAACTCACAAAGTGCAGTCACTGCGTTTTGATGTGTATGGGGCCTTAAAACCTCTGTAAGGGTTCCAAACTGGCTCCAGAAGCACAATCAGTCCAAGAACTGTGCATCAGGTGCTTCATGAAAGGAAGTTTAGTGGCGAAACAGCTGCTCACAAGCCTAAAATTGCCATCTGCATTGGCCATCAGTACTTTTCTGAAACAGTTTGGTGAAGGCCTTCTCCTTTTCTGACATGACTTTGCTCTTTTTCATGAAGCAAGATGCATAAAGACATCGTTTGATGAGCTTGGTGGGAATTCCAGTGGTCTACACGGAGACCGGCTCTGGTTTTCAAACATCCAAGAAACATAGGGTTAGGTGTCCCCATACTTTTGTACACTCAATGTACCCCAGTGGTTTATTAAAGTTATGTTTCTTTTTCACAAGAGCAACTGTTCTCTCTTCTAACTTAAAATAGTTTTCTCTCACAAAAGCAGTAGGGCAGATTCGGCATGCCAATGATGCTGCATTGCTGTTTTCGCAGCAACATCCACACCAGCTTGAAAGACTACTAGAGTTATATAAAATACTTCTGTAGCTTTATTCCCCACTCTCTGCAGCTCTACAGTAAAAACAAGCCAATACATCACGCAGAGGGAACTGTGCCGGGTCTCGCGCAGGTAACTTGCTGGAATTCAGATTGATCTCACACTTAATCCTTTTGTGTCTCATCATCATAAATTCACAGCTGTGTTTGTGAAACTGCCTCTGTTTTCATGGAGAGTAAAGTCTGTACTTTATACTCATTTACATCATCTCCTCTAGTCACTTAATATCCAGTTTCTTTACGTTTACGTTTACGGCATTTAGCAGACGCCCTTATCCAGAGCGACATACATCAGTGCTTAAAGTAATCTACAACTGTTCTTGAACCTGTTAAGCTATACTTAAATCAACAACAGCTATTTAACCAAGTTACTGTTGGAGTTACACACATAACAAACCCTGTCAGAGAGAAAAAACAGGTCAGAGATTAATACACAAGTAAAAACAGTAAAACAGTTAAGAGGGTGAGTGGCTGAGGGGTTTGTAAATATATAGAAAAAGATATATAAGAGATGCGTGGGAGAACATCTTTAGATGTTGGTGTGGTATCAATTTGGTTACGTGTTCTTTTACTGTCCCTTGTGTTCTGGGTATTAACCGTATAACTGTGAGGTACATGCTCCAAAGTACCAGGTAATGGAAAGAGGTTACATGATGGAAAGTCTATGTTATTATTTTGGGGAACAGAACAGTAAATTACCAGACAGTTCAGATAAATCACATGAAAAGTCTAATAAGTTCTGGATATTATACTAATTAACCCTCAGCACCTGAAAGAGTGCTTTACCACAGTGCTTCCTGTGTGTGAGTGTGTGGAAGGGGGAGGTGTGAGTGGGGGTGTGTGGAAGGGGTGTGTGTGAGTGTGGGGTGTGTGGAAGGGGTACGTGAGTGTGGGGTGTGTGGAAGGGGTGTGTGTGAGTGTGGGGTGTGTGGAAGGTGTGTGTGAGTGTGGGGTGTGTGGAAGGGGTGTGCGTGTGGGGTGTGTGGTAGGTGTGCCTGTGAGGTGTGTGGTGAGTGTGGGGTGTGTGGAAGGGGTGTGTGGTAGGTGTGTGTGGGGTGTGTGGTAGGTGTGTGTGGGGTGTGTGGTAGGGGTGTGTGTGAGTGTGGGGTGTATGGTAGGGGTGTGTGTGAGGTAGATGTGTGTGAGTGTGGGGTGTGTGGAAGGCGTGTGTGTGAGTGTGGAGTGTGTGGAAGGGGTGTGGGGTGTGTGGTACGTGTGTGTGTGAGTGTGGGGTGTGTGGAAGGGGTGTGTGTGGGGTGTGTGGAAGGGGTGTGTGGAAGGGGTGTGTGTGAGTGTGGGGTGTGTGTGAGTGTGTATGAGACACTTGTACAGGTTGTTTAAGGCTTAAATTAAAGAAGAGAACAAGAATTGCAGAAAAGTGAGAAACACCTTCAGGGTTATGAATACTAGCATAATTATAAAGAATAGCAAGATGTTAATTACAAAAAAAAGGATGAAATTTCAAAGTAATGCCTCATGATTAATGATAAAACGTATTTAGAGAAGGATACAGGGACAAAAACACAGTATAGATTTATGATATTACTTCAGACTGTACTTAGAGCTGATTCTGGGTCTTTACTCTTCACTTTTCTGTAAAAATATGTGATGTTTCAGTACGTTTACGGCATTCAGCAGACGCTCTTATCCAGAGCAACGTGAAATGTACTGTGTTTCTATACACTATGAAGGTCCTTCTTGGGGTTAAGGGTCTTGCTCAGGGACCCAGTGGTGGTGCTGAAGGTAGGAGATTCGAACCCATGACCTCTTGGTCCGGAGGCAAGTATCCTACCCTCTGAGCCCCTCCCCCCCGTGGAGATATCAGCTGTGAGTCGGGTTGGTCCACAGTTAGTGATCCGGTTCCACTACGGTTCTACTGCACATTATGGCTAGAACCACTGAACTCAGTAAAAAACAACAGTCCATCATTCCCTGATTACAGAACAGAGTCTGGGTTCTTTATCTCTGTTTCTGTTTATTCCAGGAGTTCCTTCATCATTTAGTCTGTTTTCAAAATAATTAAAACAAAGCAAAAACATTGAATGAGAAGGTGTTTCCAAACTTTTGACCGGTAGTGTACTATGGAGGGAACCCTTGGAACGGTTCTGAGCCCTTTGCCCTGAGTGTATCAGGCACCGCAGTGTTGCCGGGAAACACACTCTGCAGCAGTAGAACTGGAGCGTTCTGATAGAGCAGACACGGAGCGTTCTGATTGGCTCATACTTCGAAATGTCATATTCTGAGATGTGTGTGTGTTCACAAGTCCCTGCAGTAACGAGTGTGTGAGAGACACCTGTCTCCAGCACCTGACTGTCAATCACTGGACAGGGACCGCACTTTCCACTCCACACACTGAACCGAGTCGCTTCAAATTCATGTGTCACATTACCATACACACACACACACACACACACACACACACACACACACACACACACACACACACACACACACACACACACA
>JBBJLR010086520.1:0-10490 GCA_037577145.1 Brachypetersius gabonensis | reverse complement strand
GGAAGCCCGGCAGGTTTAATGCAGCTTCGGGGGTGCATTCACTGAGCCAAGTTTCAGTGAAGCAAAGTGCAGCAGAAAGTCCTTGTTGGTCCGGTTAAGAAGCAGCAGCTCGTCCACTTTGTTTGGAAGGGAGCGGAGTAGCGCAGTGTGGAATCCCCGCTGACAGAGTTTCACCAGTACGCCCATGCGCATCCCTCGCCTGCGTCTCCGCCAAGCCCCACAGGGCTCCGCCGCTCCTCCAACTAAAATCTCCAAAAAACTTTCCGGGTTTGTGAAAAAAGAATAAAAACTGTTTTGAGATGACTGCCTGATGTTTAGCAGTTGATCTCTGGAAAAAGTAATGTGGTCTGAGTGACCAAACACGCAGAAAATAAACAAAAACAAAGAAAGCACTAGAGAGCGCAGTACCGAGGCTGCCATCCGCGGCGCCATCTTGGAACATATGAGGGCCAACATAAACTTTTTCAAACAAAGGAACAACTATAAGCACTCTTACACCTATCGTCATGGTGGACCGACAACTTAGGTCCACCTAAACTGAACTTAAATGCACAACTCATTCAACACATTCACTTAAACTCAAATATAACTCAGCTGAACACATGTGTTTTTCCCCGAACAAAAACCCCACACACATCAACAGAAAATAAGGATGAACTCTACCGGCCGTCCAGCCACATAACCCCCCTGACCCTTACAGAGGGTATAGAAAAAAAATTCACAAAAAAAAAATTTTTTTATTGTTTTCAATCCAACTCATTACATCCAAGAGAAAGATCATTTAGAAATGAATTAACAAATTAATTAATTAAATAACTGAATGGCTGAGATAATGGGCAGAGTATGACCTCTCTCCTGACTCTTTGCCTTCTCCATGGCACACCAAGCTAAATGCACCTGTGATCAACTGTTCATTTTTATTAGTTCAGCATTAAAACAGCTATTCCTGGAGCAAGCCAGTGTTTGGTAGTGCAAAATAAGGCAAAATTTGAGGGCAAGGCACTGTCAAAAGATCTCAGGGATACAACCATGGAAAGACACATGTAAGGAGACAGTATAAAACTATTCAAATGCTTTTTCAATTCCTAGGAGCAAGTCTATAATTGAGAAGTTGAAAATGGTTGGTACTTCTAGGACCCTGGATCAGGCTGTCCCTTTGGATAGTAGTGTGAGGAGAAAACTGGTCAAAGTGCCTACCAAGAGGCTGATGGCAACTCTACTATTTGGCAGTTGACACCAAACAGGACATCTGGCAGAAATTCATTAAGGGTTCCCATCTTATGAAGGGCATACATACTGTAAAGCATTAAGGCAGAAGCATCCTGCTCCAGGGGTGTTTTTCTGCAGCAGGGACTGGGGTACTTGTCAGGATAGCAGAAAAAATTAGGCAAAATAGCATCAAATTCTTGAAGAGAACCTGCTTCCCTCTGCCAGAATGTTGTCAATGGGAAAAAGACTCACTTACCAACAAGACAGTAACCCAAAGCACACAGCAAAATTTACCATACAGTGGCTGCAGGAAGAAAAAATGAGATGAAGATTACATCACCCAGACTGAGCTTGAACAGTTCAAAGAGAGCAAATATTGCACAGTCTAAATATGTAGTTGGTTTGATTTCCAAGCTGCTATCATGCATATTTCTCTATAAAAATACCATGCCCAATATACACACTGTTCTTTACAAGTCATAGATTCTTAATATTAATAAAAAATGAGGTACATCTATGATGTATTCCTAATTTCCACAAAAATTAGTGGCCTAGTGGTAGGATACTTGCCTCTGGACCAAGAGGAATGGAAGTTGCTTTGGATAAAAGCATCTGATAAATGCCGTAAAATCTAAATATATGAAAGTGCAGTTGTTCAGCACCCATGTTTAACATATTGTTACACATATTGTTTATTGTTTAAAGTCAAAATAACTCATTCTCTTCTGTGAATACAAATTCTGCTAATTTATGCACTAATGTTAAATCAGTTGCATGCATGGTTTAATATACTGGAAAAAAGTCAAACACAAATTTTGAAAACTAGTCTCTCACATGGCAATGCCATGCCCCAAAACAGACTGCACTACTTGGCACCTCCCACCTCTCCTTTTTGTTTATTTATTTATTTAAAAAAATATTTGTTTACTAATTTTAAATCTTTATTCATACATCTTCAATTAACAAAATAAGCAAATTTCTCTCATTGACCACTATTAAGAAAGTATCACAATCAGAATACAAATAAACAGGGTATATGAAAAAACAAATAAAGGAAAGAATGATCATGAAGGTAAGTTCAAGGATGCATATATATCTAATGTCTTAACAGCTTTATTTCTTTTCAGTCCAGCAGCATTTGGAAATAAAAAATAGATTTATATTTTAAATTCTCGTATCCTTCTTTTCTTTCTCAAATTCATATTCATATCTTTCATATTCAGCAAGTTTTGTATGTATGAGCCCTGAACTTTCAGGAGAAGCTTGCATCTCTGAGTGAAAACTTTTTTTTCTTAGCTTTTTTGAAAATAACGATGTATTCTACACAGATTTTATGATGTGACATGTTGTGAAATTGATGTGAAAAGATGTGAAAAAATTATCACCATCTTTATATTTTAATATTTGTATATTGTAGTAGTGTTTGTAGAAAAGTGCAAATTCATTAAGTACATGTGATGCATCCACCTCTGATTAAAGATCTATATAGCATGAGCAACAGTTTTACAATTAGTAGTCATAATAACTTGTGATTCCTGTTATAACAATTTTAAATCACACAGGAAAGAGAGAGAGCTTAAAAGATTCTTGTCATAGCATTACCTATGTATTTGTAATTGTAAAATCCTTAGCAACGCATGTCTGATCTCACCAGATTGAAGTGCATATATGACAGGGTTAAGGAGGCCTGGGCCAATGTGGAAAATCAGTGCAAACCCTTTTCTGTAGTCATCTAAAGCAGGAAAACGGTGGAGTATAATCATAGTAAACCCCGATATCCACATAATCATATAAACTGTCAAGTGTGTGCTGCAGGTTTTTAAAGCCTTGCTGTTCAGAGTTTTGTTTTTACTGGTAAGGCATACAGCTGCTATTTTTACATAAGTTATTAAAATGCATCCCATGGAAGAGCCAAGCAAGATCACAGTATACATCAGACCATATATATTATTAATGTAAGCATTCTCACAAGACAGTTTGAACAGTGATGCATTATCACAGAATGGATTTACTATTAATGTTCCACAGTGATTCAGTCGTATTGTAAGGGCTAACAATATGCTTACAAAGATGAATGCCACACCCCAGGCTGATGCAGTCAGTTTAACCACCATTTTGGTGGTCATAATAGATGTGTAGCGCAATGGATTACATATGGCAACATATCTGTCAAAAGCCATTATCATGAGTACAGTGTGAGATGCGGCAAGATACATGTGATAGCAGTAAGCTTGAACAACACATTCAGTATAACTGATGTAGCGCTCAGACTTCGACCTTAAAAGGTCCACCATTAACCGAGGAACTACAACGGTGTTTCCAAACACATCATTAAAGGGCAGGTTACAGAAGAGGAGGTACATAGGTTCATGCAGGCATCTTTCCATTGTAATGAGCAGCATGATTCCCATGTTAGATAACATAATGAGCACATACACAAACAGGAAGAATAAAAATGTAAGATAAAAGGTTTGCTCTGAGGCAGTTAGTCCCTCCAACTTCAAAACAGGGCTATTAAATGTGAAGTTTTCCATTGAGAAACACTATGAAAGCTGTTTTAAATAGGAAATAGGGAAACGATGATAGGTAATATTTTAATATTTCAGCAGCAATGATCATTTGGTAAATATCTATTTCTTGTCCATCAGATTTTCATTTGTGGCATTATAACACTTACATGAATATAGATATGTATAGATATCTAAGTAGAAGAGTGTACAGAGGGTTGTGATCTTTCCTCCCTTGATGACTAAGATATCTTTATATGTTAGAAAAAATATCAGTGGAAAAAAAGCATCTTAAGTCATTGTTTTGCTTAACATTCAGTCAGTATTACAATAATGAAATAAATGTTAGTGGAAAAGCACTTGATGAATACAAAATGGCTCAGCACCTGCATTAAACATCTTGCCTGCCATCCTTTTATTGACATTCTCCTGCTCATGGGACATCATAAGCAGCGCCATGGCTACAGTATATTGTCCAAAGAATTCAGTTATCTACTCCTCTTTGAACAAACTGCAGCTAGAGTGCTTGTGTTTGTGTCTACACAAACATATTTATTCTGAAGTAAAATACATATGTGTATATTTGTCACACATTAACCAATAATCCTATTCAGAATATTTTTCTTGATTTAAGATAAGATAAAAAAGAACTTTATTTATCCCAAGGGAAATTATTTTGTCGTAAACATTCTCAATGCAGCAAGAGGAACAAGAGGAATAAAGATATACAATACGAATGAAAAAGAACCAAACAGTAGAATAGTGCAAATATAATATCAAATAATTCTAACAAAGTAACAATATAACAATATCAGATAAGATAAAATAAAAATAAAATAAAATAAATAACTATAGTGCAGGTGATTCTGAAAAGTGACAGTGCGCAATTAATAAAAGAGAGCAGCAGCATGTTATGGTGGTATGAAACAAACATTCAATAACATACATATGAGTAATATTGCACGATTTGAGTGAGAAAGTAACATTCGAAATAATCCGGAGAAATCCGGAGAAATCACCTACAGAGCAAGGAAGAGTTGTACAGTATTATTGCAACAGGTAGGAAGGATTTCCTGTGGTGGTCGGTTCTGCATTTAGAGGCGATGAGTCTTTTGCTGCGTGTGCTCTGATGGCCCATAATAGAGGCATGCATGGGGTGAGAGGGTTTGTCCATGATACGGAGAAGCTTTTTAGCATTCTCATCTTAGACATCTTCGCCAGGTTCTCCAGACTGACACCCAGGACAGAACCAGCCTTTTTAATCAGTTTGTCCAGCCTGTCGGCATCAGCTATCTTCACCCCACTGCCCCAGCACACAACTGAAAAAAACACAATACTCTCTACCACAGAGTGATAGAACATGGTCAGCATTTTCCTACAGACATTGAAAGAACTGTGCCTCCTCAGTAGGAAAAGACGGCTCTGCCCTTTCTTGAAAACAGCATTGGTGTTCTTGGACCAGTCCAGTTTACAGTCAATGTGTACCTCCAGGTACCGGTAGTTCTCAACTATCTCCACATCAGCCCCTCTAATGGTGACAAGGGTGGGAGGAGGAGCCTGCTTCCTAAAGCCTACAATCAGTTCTTTTGTCTTTGTTATCTTAAGCTGTAAAGGTTTAGCTCACACCACCCGACAAAGCTGTCCACCACACTCCTGTATTCCTCCTCCTGTCCATCCCAGATACAGCCCACAATGACAGAGTCATCTGAGAATTTCTGCAGGTGACATGACTGCTATTTGTACCTTAAGTCAGACGTGTAGAGGGTGAAGAGGGGTAGACAGGTTAATCTTTTTGGGGAAAGGAACCGGACAGGATATGTTCCAGAGTGACTGAACCCTCTGCAGCTTTAGACTCGTGTTAAAGATCTTATTTAGAACTCCAGACAGCTGGGCAGCTGTCATGTCGTCTGAATGGGAAAAACACAGCAGCACGCAACAAGCTCCAGTGATACAGTTTACTGAAAACTCAAAAGGCAAAAGTTCAACTCAGAACACACCACAAGCCTTAGGGGTTCGCTTCGAGGAGTCTCACTACTCCTCGGTAGACCCTCAGTTCCTGGTACTTGTCAGAGGCCCGCTTCTGTCTACACCATGCAGACAGGGAATGCCTCTGATAGTCCTTTGATTAATGAACAGTCCTTCCTAAGCCACAGTCCTTCACACAGCACTCATCACTCCTGTTAGAACACAGAAGGAAGAGAAAGAGAGGAAGAGAGCAGGGGTGGAAACCATCAGAGAATTGTGCCACTCGTCTCGTTACTGCAGCTGCTCTCCACGGCTCGCTGTGATGCTTTAGTCTTCTCTCCTGAAAAGGCAGAAACCCTGAACACAGTCCCCACACACTCCAACCCGATTTCCCTCAGCACAGCTCTGACCACAGGGCAATACATTATTAGAGTACTAAGACTCGACAACACATAGATATGTTTTCTATTCTCATAGGAAAGGGCACCCGTCCCTTCCAGCTCACAACACAGACTACCCAAGATGTTGGTGACCAAGCACCGTTGCTCTGGCTCGACCGGGTTTTAACCATTCACTCAGCCAATCACGCGACACATTCACTCAGCTCTTAATGAGTCCAGCTGTCCTCATTCACTCACTCACTCACACCGCTCCAAACGAGCACACCTGGTGCACACTTCCAATCCAGAGCCCTCCCTAGTATTCTGGTGACCTGCTTCTCCTCTGATGAGTCGAAGGTTCCCCAGACGTCACAGTAGCCCCCTCCCTAGAAGCGGCTTCTAGGGAAGAGCACGGAACCACCCCTCGGACTCCCGAAGCCACCTGAAGCCGACTCCTCTGCCGAGGAGCTGGACGATACGGCCTGCGAGTATGGAACTCCTCAATGAGTTCCTGACTCAAAATGTCCCTGGCCAGAACCCAGCAACTCATCTCAGGGCCGTATCCGTATCCCTGCCAGTCCACCAAGTACTGGAAGGACCTCCTGCACCTTCGAGAGTCCAAGAGTTCCTTTACCACGAACAGTGGCTCTACCTCGACTTCCATATCAGCAGGTTCCACAGGGTACACACCTCCTTCGCTCAGCGGACCTGCAACATATGGTTTCATATGTGAGACATGGAATCTAGGGTGACTTGACATATGAGCGGATAACCGTAGTTCATAAATCACCAAACTTAATCGTCTAGTGACCGGAAAGGGGACAATAAATCCAGTAGTACGTTTACTAGGGGGTAACAGCCTGTGGAGACCTCTAGTAGACAGCCAAACACAATCCCCTACCTGAAATACAGACGCCTCCCTCCTGCCTCGGTCCGAATTTCTCATACCGGTCTTTCCCCTACAGTAACCTAGATTCTGTAGGCATTCTTTACCGAACAGAAGCGTGCCGATGTGGGAGAGCGGAACCTGCGAATAGACTCCTGCCCGAGAGCCTCGTGAGGATTGTGCAGTCTGAGCCAGGGTAAACCCAGGATCATGAGCGGAGTTGTATGTTCTAGGACGTAGAGCGCCCAGTCCTCCTCGTGATCTGGGTCCACCTTTACCCGAATCGGCTTAGTCCCCCAACCCACGCTGCCGTCGCCCCATCAAAGGCTCGCACAGGGATTTGTTTCGGGAGGCACTCCACTGAGAGTCTACAGGCTGTCACTAGGGCTCTGGTTACGAAGTTCCCCGCCGAGCCAGAATCTAGGAAGGCAAACATAACATGATTAATCATTACATCAACAAATGAGATCCGTATTTTACATTGCATCTGCGTATCTGGGTTCAGGGTCAATATTAATGGAGTGGGGCGCTTCTCTGGTTCTTTGAGGAGGGGACAACTCCTCACCACATGCCCTTGACCCCCACAGTATAGACACAGCCCCCCCTGAAGTCTCCGTGCACACTCCTGATGGGAGACGCGGTGCATGCCAATTTCCATAGCTTCCTCAGGTGCCTCCCAAGGTGCTAGTTCGGAAGCAGGGTGGTTGAATCTCTGTCTATGTATCCTCCCACTATCTCCACTGCCTCTGCTCCACAGATGTTGTTCGAGGTGAATACTGAGGTGGATTTGCTGGTCCAAGTTGAGTCCAGCATCTTTACATGCCAGCTCGAGCTGCAGCTCGTTCCGTAGCCCTTGGCTGAAAACTGCCTTGAGGGTGGGTTCGTTACACCCACTTTCTGCCGCCAGGACTCGGAACTTAATTGCATACTCCGAGACGAATCAGTCCCTTGTCTGAGCTGGAGGAGTCGGGCACTGCTTGACTTCCCATAATCGGGATAATTGAATGCTGCTTGGAATTGGGTACGGAATTTGAGGTCCAGAAATTGGCCATCACAACTTGCCCAGTATGCAGAGGCCCAATCTAAAGCTCGCCCCATCAGTCGTTGTGTGAGGAAAGAAGCTTTTTTGGGATTGGACATCTCTGTGTACTCTGCGAAATATAGATCACATAGTAATAAGAAATTAATGAGCTTTAAGGAGCTGTCTGGATTTCTCCCTTTTATGCTCTCAAAAGTAGGCTTTGAAATCAAATGGCAATTATAAACATGGATTTTATAACTCACTGCTAATTTTAAGACCAATGTTCACTTGTAATATGGGAATTAGGGATCAATTTGATAATTATTCATTTTAAGAGCACGGTAACGTTATAGTAGCAAAGAAGTGACTTCACTTTTCTGACAAGAAGCTGGAATATTGGTCACACTTAAGGCAACGTTTATTGTACACGAGATAACATAAAACACATGAACATAGTGTAACTGAAAATACTGGAACAGCGAGCTTTATGAAACAACACAACTCAGTAATTAACAAAGGTTAGCACCCTAAGTCTCTCCTTGCACCAAGTTATTGAATTTAAGAGACTTTATACTTATTGATTGGTTTGGAGTCACAGGAGAATTGGAGATGAGGATTTTAGAAGAGTTGTTCAGAAGTTTGGCGCTGCCTTGAAGCTGAAGATATTGTTGCAGTTCAGAGGTGAATGAACCATGGGGTAGGAGATTGGAGCGTCCTTCAGAGGTGAAATGACGCAGGAGCGAATGGCTAGTCATGAAGTCTGGACTCCAGGTGTTCTGGTCCGGGTCTGCTCAGCTCTTCTGCTGATCCTGCCCATCCTGTCCTGCCTTTGCCCAGCCCCACTTTGCTCCATTCCTGATTTTTTGCCCAGCCCTTGCTCCGGTCGCTGCCGCTGCCCAGCCCAAATTCTCTGTGCATCTGAGTGGCTTATATGCTCAGTGTCTGGGGGTTCTTGCCCACAAAATCTTCATTAACTGCCAATCAATCACAATTCCAGATCAGTCACATGGGCCCTGAGGTTAGGAGGAAGGAGTACCCTTTATGACTCTAAAGTATAAAACTTCTCATTGACAAGAGATTGTCTCATTGTTCAGGGTTCTGGTGACCATTTGGTGACAGGAAAAGGGGCTCAATGTGGTAAAGATGCCTTATCAGCATTTGAGCGTCGTAAACCTGAAGGGGATTCTGAAGAGGGGAGGGGAAGGACACATGGGGCCTTTCTGAAGGATCAGACAAATGTGATCCTACACCAAATATGACAAGGATATCTTCAACTGTTTCAGAACTGTAACCAAGCTCAGTATCGAATTATATGATGCTTGAAAAGACATAAAGAATTAACTTGGCTTATGCACAGGATAATAATCTTATGGAAATAAGATTAAGAAACAAGTAAACAAATAATAAGAAACAAGTAATAGAAGACGAGTAATTCTTTAACACAGACCTCTTAATTAGAACCACTTATTTCTTCTTTGAAACACTTCTTGGGCCACAGAATATCGTGGGGGGGGGTTGGGGTGCTAACGTGATTTCGCGCCGGGTCCGTTTATGGGGGTGGGGTGTCTAGCAACGGTTCTACGCAAGAACTCTGACCATTAAAGTCGTTAGAGTAGATAGATCACGAGCTAAAACTACAGAGATTGTTTGTCTCGCTGAGTGTGATTTTCCCCTCGCTGAGTGTGTGTAGCCAGTTTCTCTTTTGTTACCGTCAGCTAGGTAACACACCCATTTTCTGACAAATCCCGCCTCTTTCGGCTGCAATTGGCTAATAATATGGCAACTTCTGTGCTCGGATTGGCCAATCTTGGCGAAAGTAGCGGGGGACTACCTGCCAATCATCTTCCAAATCCGATTGGTCCGCTAGTTGAATTGGCCTGGGCTATGGGGAATGTTTTTTTATTAAGAAAAAACTTGAAAAAGTGGGCTGGGCCACTCGGAAGTTGCTTGTGGGCCGCATGTGGCCCACGGGCCGCCATTTGAATAGGCTTGGCTTATGCACTTGCAGCATTTCTCCTAAAAATCATCATCGAGTTTGCCCTATCCACCCCATGTCCAGGTAAGCAGTGGGGAATGTATGCCTGGCTCCCTTTCCTCCACCGCTATTCTGGACACCTCCCGTTTCATGTATCATGTCGACCTCCAGCTGGGTCGCAAATGGTTAACTGCCGCTGCATTCATTGACTAGGGTGCAGCCAGGAACATTATTACCCAGCCTTGAGGTGCTTCCTCCTCCTATCAACCTCACCTCAGTGGGTGGTTGCCCTCTCAGTACCAGACCCATCACCAAAACATCAAAGTGTCGCTAAATGGTGCAGTTTCAACTCTCCAGGACTGCTTTTGAGGGAGTCTTCAATGAATGATGATTCCATCAACCTGGTGACACAAACTCTTGTCACTAGCTACTAGCTACTACCTCAAAGTGCATAGTGGATGTTTACGTTGACGGCATTTAGCAGACACTCTTATCCAGAGCGACGTACATCAGTGCTTAAAGTAGTCCACAACTGTTCTTAAACCTG
>JBBJLR010086460.1:0-10491 GCA_037577145.1 Brachypetersius gabonensis | reverse complement strand
CCTCCTTTGTGTCCTACACCCTGGGCAGCGTAGTCTGCGTCCCGATGGAAGCCACTCAAACACGGAATGTAAGACATGTGAAGGGTCTCTCAGGATCCTATGAGCAATTTTAATTGTCTTTTGTTCGCAAAGAGCAGACAGGGCTCTAACAGGCTGACCAATAATTTTAGCGCAGACTTTAGGTTCTGCAGGCTTATGGAGTTGAACCAGCAGATAAATGAAAAGGTAAGAACACTCTCAATGAAGAAGTGATAACATAAACGATGCTCACCATACTGCATACAGCTGTTGACTAGCAGTTTAATAAGGCCAGAATGATCAAGTGCCGCTACTGGGGATGGAAAATGAGGCATTTCTGGGTTGTTTGCCTTGTTAGCAGAATTTGAGATAAAACCTCAAAAAAAAAGTGTTAAAGCTGTGGTAGGACACAGATTGGTCAGTGGCAATGCATGCAATATGTTGATGTTAATGTGTTGATGATGTAAAACTGTTCTTGTTGGATTACTGTAATGTTTTTAGTTTTTATAATATTAGGCAACCATTACACCTCTGGTCACCCCACTCACAGCATTAAATTATGAGCATATGAGCAGTGTGACAGTTGTGAAACAGATCTCATGTCTGACCGTATGTCCTCTAAATATAGACCGTTTTGATGCATGACGAGAACCAGCCGTCGTAGTTGCGTCATATGGGAATCACCAGCAGTGGGGCAATGACAAAATTTTGCAATCAAGGCTGAGCCTGGTTTCACGCAGGGAGTCGCCAAAAAAAGAAGCATTGCTTTTTCTTTGACCAAAATATTACCAACATTGGTTCAGATCTAAAGTCTCAACGGCCCCCATTTGCAGATATTAAGCAATGCCATGGCCGCATTCACCAGAGAATTGTCCTCTAAAAGAGACACGGTGCTGTTCTCTGACGTAACAGATGTTTCATTATGTGGGTACCGGATGGAGGTGAATTCTGAGTAGTTGGCATGTATGATGGAGTCTAAAGGCTGAGACCGCCCTGAAATTCTGATATTTTTATTCATTTTATCTACATCCTTAAATTAGTATTAAGTGTGAAAAGTGTATTTGTTATTTACTCTTCTGTTTTTGACATTGATCATCTGGTCAGATCATGTGGTCAGTTTTTTCTTCCATTGGAGCATCCTGACCACTCAAGGGGCCGCAAACTTGTTCATGTTGGATTGAGTGCATGCTGTCATTAAAGCAAAAAATATATTTTTGATATCACAGTCTACTTATTCAGTAGTAGGTGAGGTTGGAAGTGGCCATGTAAAAAGAAAATTGGTAGATTGGTAGTTTAAACCCCACACAAAAAATTTAAAATGTAACAAAAGTATAGGCCCTTTAATACCAATTAAATCTGCTCGTATGTCGTGCGGGATGACACTTTGACAAGCTGACCGTCAGAATGCTGTGTGAGAAACTGTACTGCAGTTGCCCAATGTAAACTGAAAGTGTGCAGTAATGGTCTTGTGTTGCTTAAATTGGAAAATAAACGACTACTGTGAGTCACTATTGTCGGTCCATGCTGGAGGAAGGCCCATTGTTTTATTAACAGCTTCGGATAAGAAAACGAAGACCTTTCTTTCAGCTCCTCCAGAGCCTTTTGTACTCTTTAGGGGATTTTGTTGGTGGAAATCCATTGCTGAAATTAATGGAGAGCGTTGCTGATGGTTGCTTAGCATTGACAGACACTTCCAGAGCACAAGCGCCGGAGCGCTTTTGGAAAGAAGGAGAAAGCGACGCGCCTAGTGTTTTCCGCGCGTTTTTAGACGCAGTATGTGAAGGGCCCCTAACACTATTTTATAAGTATATAAAATAGTGCAGTTATAATATATTTAGAGTATAAGACAATCATTTCGTTTAGTATAGGCTGTCTTGTGTAGGGCTGCAAGTATAACAGCATCACCGCTGTACTTTGTTAATACTTTCCTAATGTTGATCTGTCATGAGCCGGTAATAGCTATCCCCCCAACTATGCATGTGTCTGTATATATTTTTTTTTTTAGAAGTCCCCTAAACGAGTGAGAGAGTGAGAGAGTGAGAGAGTGAGAGAGTGAGAGAGTGAGAGAGTGAGAGAGTGAGAGAGTGAGAGAGTGAGAAAGTGAGAGAGTGAGACGCCCACACACTGCTCCTTGGGTGCTGCCCGCTGCTTCATTTGGTGAATGGCTTAAATGGCCAGAATAATTTTGTGCTGTTCACACTGAGTGCGCTGTGCTGTGGTGTGTTCACATACTGTATGACAAATGGACATTTTGCACATTTCTTGATTTCTCTTGATCTCATGCCTCTGATGTGTCTCCTGATATTGTCAAGAACTAACTTCCCCCAAACACATAAAATATTTTTGAGAATTCATGTCCCTCAGACATTATTGCCTAATAGTTTTGGGAACTCAAGCACAACATGATACACAATTCCTCCAGTTGTTTTCCAGTAGAGCACAGATTCATGATCTCATTCAATGATATAATAAACTGCTCAGTAATACATTTAATGACGTTCTCTCATGACTTCAGGATGTGATCTATTTCTGACAGCACAAATCAAACAAGACAAATGATTCCTGGGGTCCACACTTCAGGCAACATCGGGTTAGAGGCTGTTATATCAGTATTGCAAAGGCCAGTTTTAAAATAACAATCAATGTGTTGTGCGACTGCAGCTAATAGCTGAAAAACTAAGGCCGCTTCACTGCTGCCACCACTCACGTTGGGGGGTACAGAGTTAATTCAGTTTGGCAGCTATGAAGAGGACGGGACAGGCCTGCTAATGAACAGAGAGCAAACTGTGGGGAAATTCAACCAGTTTCAATTCAGGGAGATTGTAAAAAAACACTGAGTAAACAAAACAGGGCTCACTTAATAGAAGTGGAGGAAGGGTGACTTCCAGTGACGGTCCATAGTGACCTTGGGTATTCATATCCGTCAGCAGCAAGGAAATGTGAGCCAACTTCCCGTGTATTAGCTGTCAGATTGTCTTTTAAAATCTCTTCAAATAAAAAAAGGAGTTAAATGAAAATTCTTGTGAAAAATTGCTCAGTTCTCTTTACTTTGCATGTTAGTTAAGACATTGAATTATGTAAATTGCTTCCTTCTGGGTTGGGGTGGAAAGACTTCGGGTTGGGCGGATAACGAGAGGTATAGGAAAATTCCTTCTGAAACCTCCTGATGTAATGAACACTTTGCCCTCCTATCTTGTCCTCTTTCTCTCCCTTTCACCTTCCTCTTCCCGCTCCCATGCGATCTCCTTCCCATCCGTCCCTTCTCTCTCTCTCTTGTTGTTTCAGTCTCCCTTTCTTTCTCTCTCCCCTGCCCCTTTCTTGACTCTTGCTTTCTTCTCTCTCTGTCTCTCCCTCTCTTTTTGTTTCTCCCCCTCTCTCTTCCTCTCTCTCATATCTCTCTCCCATCACCTTGTCACTCACTCTCCTCTTCTAGATATGGGGTAGTCTTTATCTCTATATCTAGTTCATGTGCATGTCGAACAAGTCAAACCTTCTCTCTCTCTCTCTCTCTCTCTCTCTCTCTCTCTCTCTCTCAAACCACATGGGTACTGCAGGAATTCACAACAAGCACTGTTGATGTAAAAAACTGCATATTGCATTAGAAACCATGAATCATTTGTATAATCATCTGCATGTATAACATCTCTTCTCTTCTAATCTCTTTCAGTTCCTCTCCAGTGGATGATCTCTTAGACACCGACCAGGTTCCTCATATTATACCAAGGCCCAGATTGCATCAGGAAAGCCCCAAGAAAGCAGTTTCTTTACCCCCACCTCAGAACTGTGAGTGAACTCTGCTGATAATTTGGTCAACTTTGCTCCGATCATCAACCAGCTTTGCTGTGTTTGTTTGTTTTACTACTAAAGAATTTCCTCTGACATAATTTGAATGTCAACAAGTTTTTATTATTATACTTTTTATAGCTGGAATTTGGCGCCTCTTCTCCTCCTACAGTTTTTTAAATATTGACATGGTTCCAAAGTCCAAACGTTCATTAATATCTGGTGCAGTGTGTGTTTATTCAGATTAAAGATCAGTTGATTGGAACCAAGTATTAAAAAATCTGATTTTTGTGGTCAAGATCCATAATAAATAAATATATACAGTAATCCCTCGCTTTTCGCTGGGGATACGTTCCAATTAGTGGTGGGCCGTTATCGGCGTTAACGTGCTGCGTTAATGTGAGACTCTTATAAGGCGATAAAAAAAATATCACCGTTAATCTATTCACAAAGTTGGGTTGGGAGCTGGGTCTATACTACGCAAGCTATGATGACTTTCACCTTGATATTTTAGCGCAGATGTATATGTCATTAGGAAGGAAAGACAGCCTAGCCTTAGCCCCAGCCCCCAGGGCTGTAGGAAGCTGTATAGAGGGCTGAAAACTTTTCACCAAACCTTTCCTTTCACTTAAGGAAACAAGACAAGTTAAGCAGTGAACAGTTATGGACACTCATAGTTTTGTTCTGTTAAACTGAGAACAAACTACGCTACCAGGGAACAAGAGGGCTCCTACTCGCTAACAAGCAGCGCCGTGTAGCTTCGTCTGGGTCCTGATGCCCGCCTGCTACCTACAGCAGCTTCAACAGCCAGGACAGCATTTAAATTAAATAATGATAGCTAGACTTATTATTTTTCATTTCTATTCATAGTCTTGTTTCTTTTTGTAAAGTGCGTATCTGCGCTCAGTGATATCTTGTATGAAATGTTTGGATATATAATTTTAAAATAGTAGAATAATGACTATATATTTAGGGTGGCTTGGGATCATTTTGGGGAGGGGGGCGGGCTCAGACCTTCGGCAGAATTCAGAGACAGCTGTGTCTCCTTTAAATTGTCTGATGTCTCAGCCAAAATAGGACAAAATGCGGAGAAACAAACACGAAGCAAAATACACAGTAGACTCGAGACACTAAAACTAACAGGTCAGTTAAAAAAAAAAAAGATGTGTGTCACAGTAATCAGTGTGTGAATGGGATTACACATTCAACCGTCCCTATTTACATTGTGGGACATTAGTTAGTTCATGTTGTATGCTTGCATTAACTCATGCTGTTCATGTAGGATGGTTTATTTCTTCAATTTTCTCTCTCTCTTTGTCCCTCTCTCATTGTTTAGGGTTGGTGGACTCTTCGGACAGTTCAGATGAGTATGAGGACCCTGACAAGGCCAAATGTGGAAACGGTGATCCCTTAGAAATGGCAGATAAGGTGTGTGTGAGAGTGTGTGTGTGTGACTGTTGAGGACTCTGAAAAGTGTGTGTGTTTCTGATGCAAGTAGGTTGTTCTTTTGAATCTTGCACGGGGAAAAGTGTTGAATGAAAATGATGTAGAGCTGTACCCATAAAACCAACGAGGATTTTGTGTAAATGTCGCTGAGGCTGACCGTGAATGTATTTGAAAAGCATATTACAACAGGTTACAGATTTGGTCAATGTGTGTGTGTGGGGAGGGCCTTTTCGGTTAATATTTAACACTCTCCTGTATATTGTGTCCTTCAGCAGTGTGTAATTGCAAACTTGACTATCAGTGGAATCAAACAGGCTCTTGACTGACCATTTTGTCCATTAGAGCATGTTCCTGCCGGTTCCATCACACTCTAAGCACCGCTACAACAGCCTGTGCAGTGATGATGAACTGCTGGACGATGACAGTGACCTCTGTTATGAGCCTGTGCCGGATAAGTAAGTGAGCTTTTGATTTTTTGAACCTGTGATGGTTCTTGATGGGAACGCATGGATTTTTACACCTTATTTTAAAACCTTTAAAATTGAAAGGACTGTGCATTCCTCACTCACATAACGGCAGAACGTATGGGCTAGTAACTATAATTCATTATAGTTATGAATATATTGTCTATATTCTGCTTATATTATCTGTTCTGTCATAACATTTGCACAATTCTTTAAGAATGCATAAACCTTCAAGAATGTATACTCAGCCTGCTATTGTCACTTGTTTCATACTGTTATACAGTTTACACTGGCCGTACTGTCTATACTGTCATACTTTTTTCCAGCCATTTTACTTATATTTGTATACAATACACAGAGAGCTGTCAACACACTTAGGACAGGTCAAATCTCACCCTTTCCTTATTTTATACTTATTTATTTGCTCTGATACTTATTTGCACTGTATTGTTTGTTTCACAATGTCTTATGTCTGTTGCACTATGTGCACACTGGAGCCTGAGCTTCAACATTTTATCTTTCTGTATACTTGTACAAGGTTAAGATGACAAAGTTCACTTAGACTTTAACTTTGAAAATGTATAGTAGTTAGTGAATAATTCATCATAGTTTTCTATAATGTAGTTAATCAATAATTATTCATAATGCCAAAAGCATTGTAATAAGATGAATAATGTTTAGTAGTATAATGAATAACTGATCATACTTGTTGGATAGTTCATAGTAGTTGCTGAATAATTCCTGATCCTGAAAACATTATGGTATTTGTATTTATTGCTGAATACAGTAACCCCCTAGTCATAGGACAGAAGCAGGGAGAAATAAATAACGTTCTTGGAATGGCCTCTTTCAAACCTCCAACCTGAGTACAGCTGACTGTGACGCCCTTGTGCGCCACGCCCCCTCATCCTCATGCTGGTTGTTTATGTTTCGGATGTTGCTGAGCAGCGGAGCTTCATTCCGTTCAGGTGTCTGATTGCCTTGGTAAATGCCGCGTGGCACACGAGGCCCGAACGTCTGAGTCAGCTATACTCAGAGGCAGGAAGTTCAAAAATCTGCGATGGACTGAAACCGCGACAGCTGATCTGCGTGAAAGTGGGGGGTTACTGTAATTCAAATTATTACTAAATAATTCATGGCCGTTAATTAATGATAGTTATTAATAGTGTATAATAGTTAATGAATGGTGAAGCATTCTTGGATTATTCATAATTCATATATTAGGCACTTAGTGTGTGTTTAGGCACTTAGACTTGTGTTATTTCTTCTCTGACATTTCATCAGATGATGTGTTTGTCTGATTGCTGTGTTTCTGTTCTATAAATATTTCTAAATATATAACTGCATTTCATGGGACAAGAGAAATAGTCCAACATTGTTTTGAATCTCTTTAAAGTACTTTAAAAATTAGGGATGTCTTTTGCTCTGACAACTATGAAGTTTCTCTCTTCTTTCATCTCTCGTCTTCCTCAGGAGGGATTTGTGGATCGAGGACTATGGCTCAATCCCCAGCTGTCAGAACAGCATCTATCTGCCAACCACAGGACGGGTTTTAGCCCAGTCTAAATCAGACGCCACCCCACAGCTCACTCCAGTTATAAAGATGGGTTGGCTTGACAAGAACCCTCCACAGGGGTATGATGCTTTTTTGGTTTTGCAAATTAATTTACTAGGAATAAGTTTATTTAACATTACCACCCATAATGTATTCAAGACCATTTTCAGACAAGATGCCCCACATCAAGATGGTCCCACCACCGTACTTTGCTGCGGGTGTGGTTTGTGAATGCAACCCTTGTGTCTGTGATGAGCTAAATCTTTGACAGGATTCTAACCTGTATCAAGAGCATTAGTGATGTCCTGTGTTTATGCTTTATGCTGTGAATTGCAAACCACCCATCCCAAAGTTATTGGATAGAGCACCATAACTCCAGAGAATGTTTTTTCCTACTTCAGAGCCGAGGGAGATGGGGAGAGAGGAGGGAGAGAGGAGGGGGAGGGAGGGGAGGTGAGGGGGAGGAAGAGAGAGGGAGGGAAAGAGGGGGAGGGAGGAAGAGGGAGGGGAAGGGGAGAGGGAGGAAGAGGGAGGGAGGGAGGAAGAGGGAGTGAGGGAGGGAAGGAAAAGGAGGGGGAGAGAGAGAGAAAAGGAGGGGGAGAGAGAGAGGGAGAGACGCATGGCAAAATGTCTTTCTCTGGGCAAAGTTAACATTAGAATAAATGCAAAAAACTAAGAAAGCAGTAAAAAGATTTGTTTTGTTTGTAAAAAGGTGGTTGATATTTTGTGAGCTGTTGAGGAGATCAGAATTCTCCTCAGTGCCTCCAGCAGTTGCTTGAATTTGTGAAATTCCATCAGCAGCTCCTGATTTAATTCCATTTAATGAAGGACTGACTGAATCAAATCAGGTTTCTGAGGTTATACTGACCTTCTGCAAGAAACACATTCATATATTGTACATAAAATCACTACTTACTGTATAATAATGTTTGAATTGATACTTTTTAGTTTTATTTAGCATACTTAATAATATTAATGTGAAAAAGTAACTCACCTTAACAGTTTTAAATATTATTTTTGCTGGCTTTTGCACAGTACTCTGTGTGTCTATCTGTACAATGTGTGTGTACTTTTGCACGTTTGTGTGTCGTGGTGTGTGTCTGTAACGTGTTGTCTAGTAAAAACCTATAACTATAGAGTGTCTGCAGGCGCTCGGTGTGTGTATGTGTGAGTTTGTGTGCATGTTGTGGTTGAAGAGCTGAGAAGCAGATGTTTTTTTTTTTTTGAACACCCACTCTTGAAAATGTACTATTTCAGGGCAAAGCTGCTTTAGTGCCTTTGTGTCACACGTTGTTAAACGTGTTAGAATAAATGTAGTTTCACCAAAAAAAAATTGGATTGTTCCCATTAATCGTTTAACTAAGGCAAGTTTGTGGTGTTATTGCTACACTACAATCATGAGATTGAATGTAACTCTCAAGTAAAGTAATGCAGATCAGTTATCATTGTGCACACTCCCTGCCTAAATCCATGCATACTTTGCCTCAAACCATGTTGGGTTGCTTTATAATCTTGCATATACTTGCTTGTGTTTTCTGACATTGTGTGATAAGTTTAAAGTGTCTATTTGTCATACATGAATACACCACTGCACACAGTGTGAACAGCACCAAATTGTTTTCTGCATTTAACTTATTCACCCAAGTGAAGCAGCGGGCAGCCAGGAACACAGCGCCCAGGGAGCAGTATGTGGGGAGAGTATCTTACTCAAGGGTACCTCAGTGGTGCCACTGGCAGTTCCGGGATTTGAACCATGTCCTTCTGATCCCAGTGTCAGATCCCTAACCACTAGGCCACCAGCTACTGGCATCTAGGTAGCTTAAACCAATAACTGTATCTGTTCTTATAGAGTACAGTATATGATAGTGTTTCTAGTGAATCAGTGGCATTTTTCCACGGATGATACCTGGATCTACTTTACCACCCATGCTGCAAGCACCTCAGAACAGTACTGTTGTCACCAAGACTGTCAGTTTCTTACTTCTTATTAGATTAAACATCTAGGTAAAAGAATTCACCACGTAATATTGTGCTTATCCATCAATCACTTTCCAAGAAGGTTGCAGGAACATGTTTTTATAATCTCCTGTGTTGTCTGCTGCAATGTGGTCTTTCGGTTTTCCAGCAAAAACCTTAGCCAGCATAATATGGCGCCCATTCTAAGCTATGAAACATGACAGTTCATACTTTTGCAACATTTTTGATGTGTGAACGCCGTTAAACAAATGAGAGCCGGACAGCAAAAGAATTTTAATGATTTTGCTTGTTTGCCATAGCTAACTAATGAATAAGAATATTGTTTTTTAGTTGAAGGATGGATGGATTTATTAGACCTTCTGTGAAGGCTAAGGAGACCCTGCATGTTCCCCTGTGGAGGGCTTCCAGCATCTCTCCAGTAGGAGGCAGTGCTGTAGAGCTCCAGAGGTGACCAGGAGTGAATGGACAGTCTTATTTTATCTGGACTGTTTTTTCTGTTTGTAGGTCACTGATCTATCAGCGGCGTTGGGTCAAACTGGACGCTGATTACTTAAGATACTTCGACAATGAAAAGGTGTGAGATTCCTTCATTTTCTTCATCCAGCAAGGAAGAAAAATTAAGAGTTTAGAGAAGCAGTCATTAGTGAGATTTGTAATGCCAATTCACATTATTTCTTTGTAGTTTTAAAAAAGACTTTGTTTTTCATTAGGAGGTCTATTCAAAACGGATCATACCAACCACCTCCATCAGTGGGGTGGTTAATGTGGGAGATCAGAAGTTTGAGGTGGTCACTCACAATCGGACCTTTCTTTTCCGAGCAGAGAGTGACTGTGAGTACACGCATTGTCATTTAACCAGTTTAATTCATTTAAAGTTGGTTTCGTTGACTTTAATCTGTACACACTTCAGCTCATAATTTAAGGCAGTATTATTGTTTAAGATAAGGTAAGAAGATAAACCTTTATTGGTCCCACAAGTGGGAAATTTGCTTTGTCACGGCAGAAAGTAGACAGAACACCTAGGAGCAGCAAAATTAAGAAAATAGACTAAAATAGAATAAAATAAAATAATTAACTATACCAATGTGTGTGTACTTGTGTGTGTGTGTGGGCGCGTGTGTACTTGTGTGTACTTGTGTGTACTTGTGTGTACGTGTGTGTACGTGTGTGTACGTGTGTGTGTGTGTGTGTGTGTGTGTGTGTGTGTGTGTGTGTGTGTGTGCGCGTGTGTATGTGTGCGCGCGTGTA
>JBBJLR010086429.1:0-10492 GCA_037577145.1 Brachypetersius gabonensis | reverse complement strand
GAGAGAGGGAGAGAGAGAGAGAGAGAGAGAGAGAGAGAGAGAGAGAGAGAGAGAGAGAGAGAGAGAGAGAGAGAAATTAGAGAGTGAAAGGGCAAGAGAGAGAGAAATAGGGAAAGTGCATGTTTACAGAAGTTATCTTTCTATCTATCAAATGTACTTTGCTATTAAGGTTGATGGTTCAAACCCACACAGGGATGGGCTGCTTCTGCTGGGGGCCAGCGGGTGTTCTGGTGGTTAGGGAGTTACCCTTGTCATCAGGTTGTGGGTTCCAATCTCAGGACTGCTAGTGGCACCACTGAGGTACCTTTGAGCAAGGTACCCTCCCCACACACTGCTCCTTCATCCATCATCTGTGTGACTTTATATATCAATGTCTACAGTTCAATTAGTGCATGGGCATGAGAGAGGGAACTTAGAAAATGAGATCAACTACATAAAAATACCTCACTAACAAACCTGAGCCAGACGCTGTACGGGAAACCATCCTAAAATCCAAAGACAAGGTTCATATTTAGTAGCCTTTTTTAAAGAGTGACCCTTTTTGACCTGAGAGAACTGCAGTTTTCTCTTATAATCTCATAATCTCATGATTCAGGCCTCCAGCTCGTGCGCTTCTGAAAGGCACGAGCGTGTAAATGCTGTAGCGGTGGTGCTGTGTGTCATTAAGTGGGGAAGCAGAATGAGGAGGTGGGAAAATGGAGAGAAAATACCCCAAGAGGACTTTAACCATCCCCTGGGTGTGATAAAAGGGGCTTTCCACACTAACGACACAGGCTATTGCGCAGGAACATGGGGTGTCATTTCCAGAGCATTCTCAGGTGTCAACGCCGCCTGGGGGGTGAGGCTGGGGCGTTAAGTGCAAACAATTCCGCTGGCTGCCACACAAACTGAGCCGTGGCAATCCACTTAGTAACCCCCCCCTCTGCTAAATTGCTTTTGTTCAGCATAGCAGGTTTTTAAATAATACAGTCAGCAAGAAACTCTCAATAAAGGTTGTGATTGCACAGAGGCGGGGGGTGAACCCACACTTTTCTTACACATCGCCATGAGTAGGCTGGGGATTCAAAGACCAGCCAGATCTTTAATCCTCAGAGTTCTCAGTCCTTTTGCAGTCCTATATCAATGGCATATTAATAAAGTAAGTTACGTGATGAACCCCTCCACACAGAATGTAAATAGTCTGCACTTCTGAGTCCTTCCTCAAGAAAAAAAAAGAAAACATGGGAATGTCATTCTTTCTATCAAACAAGGCTGTGGAGACGACAATAACCCCTCATCAAACTCAGATCACCATGAAATATATTTTCTTCTATCTATACACACGGATGTGGTCTGAGGCGAAAATGTACAGTTTCTGCATTCGTTTCAGTGAAACCAGCAGAAACAATAAATAAGATAAATTTGCAGCATGGGTTTACTTTTGAAGGCCAACTATATTTATTTAAATAAAGAAACAAACACAGAAATAATAGATTAGTAGTGCAATTATTTCCTATATGTATTATTTATAAATGACATTACAGAAACAGTTCACTCATACATGCCAATCTTGCCAGCATGGAAAGAAAGCCATTAGTCATCATTTATTTGAGTAATGCTAATTGGTGGTTATTGGCTTTCATTCATCTTCAGCCACATTAGCATTATTGATCCTTTACTTTTCATCTTACGTCGTATTTATATTGCTTGCGTGAATTTTTTGCCAACCCCTCTGTATGCCTTTAACAGACTGCTTTCATAATTGTGCATTTAAGACATGATAGTGAGCTCTGTTTTGATTGGCCAGCCCTTTACTGTGTTCAGTTGGAAGAATGGGGCTGAAACACTCCTCATAACTTTATTCTTTAAAGAGGTGGCCATAAACTGCTTTGGGTTAAAGATGAAGGTGTATGTAAATGTGCTGGGTTTTGGGGAAATCACATTAAGGGTGGGATGAAAAATGTCTTTGCCGCTCAGTGTCTATATATTGACCAAACATGCTCAAAAAAGTGATGAAAATGAAACTTTTTGTCACTTTAACTCTCCAAGGTTTTGTCACTGAGAGAGAGAGTGAGACGGAGAAAAACTCCAAAGATTCAGGCTCACTTTCCCCCGTTGAAAAAGAAACTGGTCACGTAGAAGGCTGACACAATGACAAATCTGTCCTGCTGCATTGGCTTGTATTGGTATGGCCCAGAGACTATTGGCATTTGCCACTCACTAGGCCGGCCCCCAAAGCTCTTTCCTGCTGATTAGGCAAATACCATGCTTCCAGAATAATTAATGCCCAACACTGAGTCTAGTCCCCGGGGAAACGATCATGTCCAGCCAATGACAGAAAGGTGAGTGAAGGAGACGCAGGTTCAGAAAGACTGACGAGCCTCTCGAGACTCAGCAGCCAATCAGCTGCGATAAGCTGAGCGCTTTGTCCTTGGCTATGCTGTAGGCTGAGCATTACAAAAGATGTCCTTACTGGCAGTGTGTGATTAGCAGGAGGTGCCTACACCACTCCACTCCACCCTAAATGCGGTAAATCCTCCAAGGTATGCTTCTTTAGTTTTAGTGCTGGAGCTACTAGGCTATAAGGCCTAAAAATATGTGGAGGTGTTCAGTAAGACTTGTTATGTGGTTTCTGACCCTGTATCAGACACTCCTATCTAGTTGGGAACCCTCAGGGTCTTCAGAGACTCTTACTCAGTGGTATCTGGGTAGATACAGTCAGCAAGCTCTCTCATTGGTTAGGTCTGTAATAAGGAAGGAGAATAATCCAGTCACGAATTGGTTACCAGTAATGTAGCTGTCAGAGCCAATCAAGGACTCAGCTGGAACAAGTGTGGCAGATGTTGGCTGGAGCCATTGACAGTATCGGAGAACTGGACGCATGCTGCTGTTTTCAGTGGGGACCAGCTGAGGTCAATCATGTCTCTTCCTGATGGGATCGGTAAGACACCTGAGTGCATAGGCGTCACCGCCATTCCATCTGAAGGGGACGTGTCCCCTTCACATTTCATAAATATTCATTTGGACACCCCCACGTTTAACATAAAGGCAAACCTGGAGCAGATTACCAGTAGTATGTATATTCTCCAATTAATTAAGCGGAGTAGATTGTTTTGTGGAAGAGTCAAGATTCAAGATTCAACAGGGGTTTCCAAACACCCCCACCTTCTAAAAGTGCCGAGACTTTGCACGCATGCAGCAACCACGCCCCAAACCCTGTCCCCAGGCACTGACTGATGCATCCCCCTCACATTAAAAATGGTTATGACGCCCCTGCTTGATCTCCCAGCACCTGGTGTTTATGTAAAATATATTGTGAAATTAACACAACAACAAAGACAACACAGATTAATAATTTGTATCTGCTAAAAATAATAAGGATTAAGATTAAATCTGTTTTATTATTATTATTATTGTTGTTGTTGTTGTAAATAATTATCATTATCATTGTCATTGTTTAAATGAATTAAATTGAACCTAAAAATAAAAAACACATTCTCCAAATGTCCACTTAACACTACTGTTTTCTTGGTATTAGCATATGGCAGTAATAGAAATGATCATTATTCAGGTGAGTACAGGCTTCTAATGAAGAAAAATTTTAAGTAATTACCTCAATAGAGCTGCCGAATCTGACTGTCAGTGCAAACACCATTAAACACTTCAAAATTATGTGTAAATGCTGTGTCTTACTCCATCTTGCAATTAGATTTGAGAACTAGAACTGCCTGTCCTACTATTGACGGGTGACTGCGGGGAGGTGGAGCTGGACAACACAGGCGTTAAAAAAGGGGCCTAAATGGAGGACTAATCAAGGCAGCATGCCACTACATGTAATACATCAGAGAGCATTTAACACAGAATCACAGAGCAGGAATCGACAGCTTGGGCTAGATGTAAATCAGCTCCATTTTAGCTCGTTCTAAACAATATATCTATCAACATCTTTGGTTAACTTGAAAATAATTAGTAGACCATTTCAGCATACAGAGCCATTTTAGAACGTCCTTTAAAGATCCTGATACAACAGGTTCTCCATTAGAGAGAATGTTTTTTAAGTCTTAATATTTATGTATATAATTGTAAATTCTAAAAAGCCCCCTTTTACAGGAGTACATGAATTGTGTGGCTATACTTCACCCAAAACATAATGATTTGATTAGTATTGGCCAGATCAAATTGAGGAGCAAAAATTTGGATCAGCGCCTCTCTAAGTAACACAACAGCATATATGAACTTTAATGCTACAGGTGGTGGATAATGCCGCTTACTAATATTATTATTATCAGTAGTAATAGTAGTCTCATCGTCAAAATCATCATCATCATCATCATCATCATCATCATCATCATCATACATTTATTGGAAGCAACCGTGACAGTTTCACTGCTTCAGTGTCCTCTTTTTCTCAAGAGAGAGAAAAAAAGAGAGAAAGAGAAAGAGAGAAAGAGCATATGAAGAGTAAGTATATTACTCTGTGCCCGCCAGGCTGCTGCAGGGCGGATGGAATTAGATGTATTATTTTTCATTTGGATTTTATAAAATATTCAGACTTGACCTTCAAGCGAGAGAGAGAACGGTTCCTGCTACGTTTATATGACTCTCTCAGACAGGGATATAAAACTGTTTAATTACTCAATTAAGCTGACAGAGTTTGACCCTTGCTGCTGGATGGAGAGGTTTCCACACCACAAGGGTTGATTTAGTTTTGTAACACCAGCCTTGGGATGACAACAGAAATGTTAGTATCACTATGATGAATAAAATGTGTCTTTTTGTAGCAGCTGTTTCTAGGTTTGACAAGCTTTACGGAACGCTGGTAAAAATGTCCATTTAAAGTATGACTATATTTCTGACATTTAGACTGTGATAATGATTTTCAGTTCGTGCGCAGACTTGATAATGGAATGTGTGTGATCTGTGTGTGTGATCTGATAAGGCCATCTCTGGTAGAATCTTATGGAACTTTTCCACTGGCACAATGGAGCACGCTGTACATGGAAACAAACGTTTTTCCCGTTACAAATAAACCTGAACCTGACTTGTACGCAAACTGTACCTATGGGACTTGATTGCAGGGCTAAAAGCAAGCTGAAGCTGAGCTGACTGCATCTCTACTTTCTGACTGGACTTGGAAAGGTATGGAAAAAACAAGAGAGAGAGAAATTAACAACTGGGAAGTTGACAAAGTACAAGCATTACTGTCTGTTTGGGTTGAAGATACAGTTAATCTAATGCGGTGAGAAATATGAATGTGTACCAGGACATCTGTATGTAGTCGGATTAGGTTTTTGTTGCAAAACAATGCTGAGGTAAAATAAAAGAAAAACTCAAACAATCCTATAAAAAAGTAAAAATAACACAAAAGCTGCTCTGACAGAACAAGGCTTCCCGCTGGTTTTACTCCATCTTCATTTTAAATCTGGGTTTACCAGTGAGAGGGATGTGTTTTCTTGTGAATTACACAAGTTACTCTTATCGCTCTGGATAATACGGTCTGCCAAGTGCTGAAAATGTAAATGATTAGTTTCTTGACGTGTCTGATTCCCCCGGACATGTCTACAACTTTCCCAGTCACCCGATGCAGAATACTAACTGTTTATACTGTTTGTTGTGTGTAAAACACACACACACACATGCACGCGGACACATACACACATCTTCATACACACACCTTCAGACACACACAGGCCAGTAATGGCCCCAGGCTTTAGAGATGTAGTAAGCAAATGTGCCCTAAAGCCATTTCTTCATTAAAAATGTAAAAAGAAATGATTTCAGTCGTCTTTTGCCTTCGCTTGAATGTGTCTGCCGATTTCGAGATGGATTCATACCGATAAATGTATCCGTCTCTTCAGGTAAACATTTTTTTGTCTTCATAAGTGAATGTAAGTGATCGATAAGTGATCGAATCAGGGCTTTAGTTTGATTAGAAGTTCTGATTAGAGCAGCTCCTTCCCATCTCCATATACATCTTTTCCCACTGTTCAGGTACATATTGATCTCTGTCTCATCCATAAGATGATGTGCCCAAGTCCAGTCCTAGAGAACCAGCCCAGTTTGGTAGTTCCTCAAACACACTCCTCAAACACCCGGCGTGTTGACCCAGTTCAACTTCAGTTAGACCTGTTCATTGGCGTCTAACTGAAATGTTAATGAGCCTTCTTCTGCTTCTTCCATGTTTGCTTTCTTCTGGTTTCACAGCGTCTCTGTTAACCCTTAGAACACATCTGTGCCGGAAGCACAACAAATGGTACATTGTTGTCATGCAGCAAAACACCTTTTATGGACGTTCCCATGGTTTGTGTTGATGCTCTAGGTGTCAGATGCCATACTGAGCTTTGTTTGGTGTTCCTGAGTCACATACAAATACATGTATTGTCATATAGAAATGTGTAATAATAATAGATGCTACTGGGGTTTTAAAATTGGCCCATAAAGAAGAAAAATGCCTACATTTCTTAAATTTTATGTTTTAGAAACAAACAGAAAAACTAGGCCTGGGCAAGTTAACGTGTTAGTATCATGTTCATGCGTTATTTACTTAATACTTTACTGTAATGTCCTGGCTAGCGGCCAGTAGAGGCCGCTATTGTGTGTTTGCATGTGGGACTCTTATTTTGAAGTTACAGCACTGTTTGTAAGAGTATTGGTCACAGATTGTTTACTTTAAGTGATTGTGTTTCATGGTTTCTGTCCTTGTCTGTAAGTATTTAAGTTTCAAGATTTTTGCACTGTGTTGCTGGTAAACCCTAACAGATGCCCTCACACTGCCTGGTCCTCGTGTGTCCTCTATTTATTTAAGCTTTGCGTTTAAAAGCCCTCAAGCCTGTTTGGTTTAGTTATTATGTAGAGTCTGTGTTTTTTTGTAAATAAATTCCATCAAAGGAACCTGCATCTTAAGAGCACACTAATGCAGTGCTTTTATTACTTTTATTTGGGTTGGTGGGGGGTTAGCTCTACATCTAGGCTGTTGTCCAGGAGGGAAAAAATTCGGGGACACATGTCCCCCCCAACTATGGTTCCGTCCCTCATGCTCTTGACTCTGAGGATAACGGGAATGTTCTGCCGTGGCAAAGAGCTTTCATTTTATATTTGATTTGATTACATTAATGTTTAAGTTGAGATTTACAGAAATATTTGAACTGTGTAACTGTGTTAAAGGGAACACTGCTGTTTAAGAGCTCCTTATTTATTTAAAGTGTTTGCAAACCAAATGTAATTGCAGTTTGGTTCATATAGCAGTACTTTTAAAATGCTCAATACAGATACAAAGAATGCACATATAGAAAATATACATGCAGTACAATTCGCACTAAACTAGAAGTAAAAATTTTTAATTTAGTACAAAGGTAACTTTTTAACATCCAAACATTGTGCAGTCAAATAGAAAGCAAACAATACTGGAATGTGTGCTTTATTTGTGCAGAAGTTCAATATAAATATACTGTCAATCTATGAAAGTACAGAAACTCTGAGACAGTATTTAAGAACAAATGGAACATGGATGTGTTTTGTGCACATAGCTCCAAGTGCATCATAAAAGATTAAATATTGATCAAGTCTCTTAAGAAAAAACACCTCGAAACCAAATGCCTTAATTTTACCGCTTAAAATTGCCTTAATTAAGAAAATGTAAGTGAAAAAGGAGCACAGATTTAAGATAATTAAGGAGTAAAACTGTTGAATTTTTGCTTTGCTTTTTATTGTTTTTCTGTTATTTACCCCTTAAATAATAGAACCTCCTCAATTAACGTCAAAAAGATTAAGGGGTTTTATACTCATGCCTTAAATCAAATTTTAAGGTAAAATTAAGGTTTTAGTTTCACAAATGAACAGCCACATATTTCAAATGAAGGGGTTTGGTGTATTTTTAGGGGTGAATGAAGGTAGGGGCAAGCACATTTCAAGTAAATTGTGTTTTGTAGTTTAAGAGAGAGCAGATTCTGTGTTATGAGAGAGTTTTGAGTCAGCAGGTTCTACACTCTGCTTCTGGAGGAATGTGCCATGCTCACTTTGTCAATCAACTGTGTGCTACTGATGCAGCAAACAGAGGTTAGTTGGAGTATCCCTTTCATGATGAAAAGCCAATCCTAACAAACCACACAAACACTAAGCAGGATGAGCAGCAAAAGCCAATTCGACTGGCGTCACTCATGGCTCGTGACAGGCGGCTCTGGGTGCTTGGGAAGCCCCCTACCAACACTCAGCATGGAGGAAATAACCACTGCTCTTTGAAGCACCTCTTCCTTTTTTGTTTTTTTTGCACTTTCTGTGTTTGTGGCAGAGCAATTGGCCTCTTTTTCAACTCCGTGCCTCCGTTTCATCCACCTGGAGAGATGATGAAGAGATGAAGGGCTCAAAGAGAGAATATAACTGATTAGATAGATAGAGACAGAGCAAGAGAGAGAGAGAGAGAGTAGATGTAGATGAGATAGTAGATGAGAGGGAAGAGATTTGCCTTCTATTGATCATAACCCTTTTAACTGTACCGAGGGGAAAGTGAAAGAAAAGCGAGAATATTCAGAGAAATCAACCAAAAAAGACAGAAGAGGGGGAGATGGAGACAGAGACAGAGGTTGAGGGAGAGAGAGAGAGAGAGAAAGGGAGAGAGAGAGAGAGCGAGAGAGAGACAGACAGACAGAGAGAGAGAGAGAGAGACAGACAGAGAGAGAGAGAGAGAGAGAGAGAGAGAGACAGAGAGAGAGAGAGAGAGATAGAGATAAAAAGCACGATATGAAGCAAACGCTCTGTCTGAACATTTCACACTGCAAATCTTCAGGATGTCTTACACTGAAAATCTGAGGTCTCTTCAATTCCTTCTTTGATCAGAATGTACACACACTGCCTACAGGCCAAGACCTCCTCAACACATTAAGGGTTTCTGAAGAAGATATTTCAGCCTGATTTTTAAAGGACGGACAACTTTTTTTTTTTTTTTTTCTAACTGAGACTAAGTACTGTATAGCTTCTACAAACTTTACTATTAGGACACGAGTGGCATGGCTCATGTGGCAAAATAACTCCTTAAATGGAAGTTATTATGGTTTAAAAACATCTAATAATAATAATAATAGTAATAACCCCTACTGTTTTTTTTAATGGCACACACAAATGAACAAACACCGATTTTAGACTGTTTTACACTGTTCTAAGGGTTAAAAATACAAATTTGTGCTAGCCTTACTGCACAACTTGTATTGAGTTAAACCCTGGGCAGGGGCACATCCCCATACACAAATACAGTTGTGCATGCTGCTCTTCAGAGATTCTTCAGAGATTCTTCTGGAGCAACAATCGGGATTTATGAACTTATCACAAGGCTTTTGTCCTCTGTTTTCCTTCATTTTGTCAAACAACATTAGAAAAAGGGTTATTGATTACAAACAGAATTTAATCTCACATTTTACACCTTCTTCAGTACAAAAGTCAGCACTGATTGGGAATCAGTACTGACTCCTGATTGGGAAAGCACAATTCAGCGCATTACCTTCTAAGCAGCACTCTTCATTTCTCTTTTACTGTGTGATTTCCTGTCATAAGTCTCTGACAAATGTATTTTCCACATCCTCAGTGTGTTAAACTCAGTAAAGGAACAGATGGGATTCCTTCAGTGGGACATGGTGAGACCCTGAGCAAAAAACGAGAGCATTTCTTTGCTTCCTGTAAGTAAAACACATGCTTGATTGGACTGAGACTGACTCGGATTTTGAAAAATACATCATTTCCTTCGCTTTAAAAAGGCGAAGGAAATGCTTTCTGTTTCTTTTGGGTCACTGTGAAATGCTTTTACTTTGGAAGCATTTGACTGAAATTGAGCAGATAATGGCACAAAACATTGCAGCAGTAACATCATCTATAACCCCAACGGTACCTGGTCCATTGATGGACATTGATGTCTTTGGATTGGAGGTCACCTATCTTATCCACATGGAGCCACTGTAGAAGAAGTATTTTATTCCAAGCAAACAGTAGAACATCTTACAGCGAAACAGTCTGAAGACTGACACCTGCCAAATACAATCAGGTGAGCTTTAGGTTAATGGGACAAAAGCTTGCAGACACACTGGCCATTTGCGGATAAGATTGGTGATCCCTGCTTTGCATCACAAACAGTTCCTTCTCTTTCCTATATACCTCTTTTCCTATTGATCTGGTACAGATTGATCTTTGTCTAATCAGATGCCTGGTCCTAAAGGGCCAATCTCCAGCACAGATTGGTAGTTCCTCTCCTCAACATTCTCCCTGTCCTTTCCCTGTTTTTGGCTTTTTGTAATGCTCTGTCTTCCCCTTAGTTTCTTGTTCATGTTGTTGTTTACCTCCTCAATTTGCCTTTGTTTATGCATCTGATCCATGTGAGTCTGTTTTGGTCTTGTCCTGCCCCCTTGTTATCTTGGTCACTTGTGTCTAGTTCCTGTCTCTGTTCTCATTTCATTGGTTAGTATAATATCCCTGTAGCCCTGAACATTGTGGTACAATACAGTACAGGATTATTAAAGAGTTTTTTAGAATG